>CAHIKZ030000460.1:207500-235000 GCA_903632075.3 Acanthosepion pharaonis
CTATTTATTATTTATTTATCGTTATTTATTTATTTGTTATTATTTATTTATTTATTTAATATCTTAAGTGCTTTTCCTCCACTTTTATCTGCATAAGATCTTTGGCTACTTTATAAAAACGAGCCTTTTTTTAATTATCTGTCTTTAAAACAACAAGTTAATAATTACAGTCTGGTTTCGCCATCACTCAAAAGAGCCGAAAATCCCATTACGAAATATAAAACACAAATAATATGCAATATTAAAGGCGGAATACAATCTAGGTTGAAATTACGTCAAATCCTAACAGACACTCCCTCTGTGTACAGATGGAAAGTTGTCTAGACCGGACGTAAATTGTTTCCACTACCTTCAACTGAAAAAGCGAACGAGCACAACTCAAGATAGTAAAAGAGTCCTGCGTGATTTAATGCATATCAAAAATACAATTTGGGCACAAGGCCTAAAGGGGGAATGCGTTGAGTCTGGTCGTCACTTGCTGTCTTATACCTAGCTAATCTATTGATGACCCATTCACTCGTTAGAATTTGCACATCCACGACAAGAACGCATTAATCACCACTTAATACCATAATATCGCATAATCCCAGGTAACTTACAAAAAACACCTCATGACATAAAATCCTATACATAAAAATCTATAAATGATATACAATGAGGTGATGAACTCCAAAACAAACTAAAATAACAAAGACAAAATAAATATAACTGATGTTAGTTGGACCCGGCAAACAATTCAAAAAAAAAAAAAAATGAGAGAGGCCGCTGTATCCTGACTTTAGACAAAATCAAGTGGCTCTCTCACGAAAGGAGAGGGAAAATTTAAAATAAAGAGAAAAGAAGAAGTCTGACCTATTCAAGATGACAAAGAGGGAGGCAAGACGAAGAGGGGAGGTTGAGAATCTCGATTTGGATCATAATCAAAGTAGAAGCCGGGAAAAGGCCGTGAAAAACTCTTACTTTAATTAGGTACAAAAAAAGGTTTATCCTGACCAGGAAAGGACTTTACAGGAAACCACCCCGATGTGACATTAAGCAGCCCTAAAAAAAATCATGGCTCGCCCCGTTCACACGAACTAGGCTCGCCTCAGTCAACCACCTTTCGCTGAAATCCGTCGAAACCAATCGCTTTCTATCAGTTGTAATCTTCAGCTTGAACAGATACTCAAAGTATCGGAATAGATCCGGATGTGAATAACGGTTAGCTCGCAAGACTTCCTCTAATCGCGTCGTCCAAATCACCATTCGGGCCATGGCCAGCAGCCATAGAAACACCATCCGCTTCACCGCAGAATACAAGGGTGCCACATTGTCACACGCGTATGTGTGAACAATGAGCATTAGCTTTTCGGAGCGGACCCGAGGACAATGGTAGAAGGCGTGCGAAGCCGTTCCCTCGAAGCAAAGGTCACATCTTTGACAGTCTGGCAAGTCCACCAAGCCCCATATGAAGGTATTGTCATTCCGAACCAATAGAGTGGCTGAGATAATCCGCCGCTGGTGCCCAAGACAAAAAGAAGCGAAATTCATCCGCTGACAAGCCACGCAGTGGGTCCTTCGCGCCTCCCATAATTAGTTCAGGATAGAAGACTCTCCTAGGCCGAGAATGGTCACCGAACCTAGGAATGACCCTCAGAGCCGATCGACACTTGGGGCTTAGAATGCGCTCAGCCCGCGAGATGAAAATAAGGAAAAGGAACGCGTCCTTCATGACCCTCGCCAAAATCAACCCCCTGTCAATGTGCGTCGTAGGAAAGCTAGTCTCAAGGCGAGTTTCTTTATCTCCATGTGCTGCATCCCCATCACCCCATGACACTAAAGTTGGGCACAGACTTCTCTGTCGACGTGATGCTTGCGCCCCTCCCCTCCACTCACAAGAAAGAAAAAGAGCAAGCGCTCGATCGCTTTCTTATGTTCATTACAGAGAGAAAGAAAAATTACTGGAGGTAAAGGACAAGTGGAAAGACGTAAATGGCACACGCCACAGACCTGCCCTTCACAGATACACATTCTTTGGCGCCAATTCTTGACCGCCGTGCCGACTTTTGCCTGTACTTCTGACCAACTTTTCTCTAGCTGGAGGTCGGTTCGAATCCACACTCTGAGAATGCGGACAGGACGGTCCGTACAACCAAAGGGCCCCAGAAGATCGACCCACTTCCAGGAACCTCACCGCGAGCCGGAATTCTTGTCGCTGTTAATCTTTGTGACTGTGACATTTTCGTACCATTCAAGCGCCTTCAGTACCACGTCAATGTCGCTGCGGGACGACAGGAAAGTGGATAAGCCATCGGCGTATTCGGAAACCGTGGCTCAAGACCCACCAGTGAAAGCGATTCCACATTGGTCTGGATCGTACGCCTTGTCTCTTATACGGCGAAGGAGACGCTCCAACCCAAAGCATAAAGTAGGGATGACAGTTGTCAGCCCTGGCGAACCGAGCGAGACAGCGCAAAAGCACGCGACAGCTTCCCGTTCAGCTGTACCACAGCAGTGTGGGACCAATATAAGAGGCTAATCTACCGGTAGAAATGGGCTTCGAATCCGCCGGCCAGCAGAACTGCAGCCAGGTAACGATGGTTAACTCTATGAAATGCATTCAATTGATCCAAATTAATCAGCGAGGCATGCTGATCGTCTCTTGTAACCTCTAGGATCGTGCGGATCAGATTCAAGTTGCTCTGAATTGTTCGGACCTTCACGGCGCAAATCTGCTCAGGACTCAACAGAATTTTGGCAACTGACTGCAAAGGCCCCGTCAGAATCTTGGCCAAAATCTTTAACTCTGTGTTTAGCAGAATAATGTGCCTATTATCATCTAAATCCCTCCCAACATCTTTGCCTTTTTCAACAGCGTGACCACAACCCCTGGAGAACGGGTCGGGACGGAGCTCTGGCGTAATCAGTTGTTAAACACGACAGTTAAAATCGGGACAAAGATGTGTGACTGCCTCAAGTACAATTCATAGGTCAAACCATCCGGACCCGGTGATTTGTCTCTGCCGACCTATTTCAGTGCCGCGTTGACCTCGCCCTCTGTGGCGTCCCCCTTTCATGCATCTAACCGCTTCAGTCGGCAAAATCCGAGGAAAATCAACCAAATTGCTGCGAAACTCTACGTCACAGAGACCAGGCTACTTGGAAAACCAGCTCTCGAAATACCTCCGAAATGCCTCACACATGTCGACCCCAGAGTACAACCCTCCGGGATTTTGACCTCTCGAATGTAGAGACCGGAACCTCTTCGGATCTCTTCCTTGCGCAATTCTGCGCCCATGTTTACAGCTTCGGAAGATATCTTGCTTCACTTATATCTAATTACCTGACCCATGTATCACTTACTAGCCAAACGCTCATCGGACCCCCCCTCCCAGATAGATCTATTTCTAGGGGATCCCCCCAGCCTCCGTCCGGAAAAGACTATCATTAAGAGCATTCACCTTTTTAGCCTTGTCATGTGCGATCTGTTTGCTAAACTCTGTTGTGAAAGAACTAATCCTATCCTTAATGACTCTCCCACAACCTATTTACAATGACCGCCCCCACTAGTTCCCATTTCACATCGGTAATTAGCTGTTATGGAAGACCCGCCTATCCAGTAAAGACAGATTGAAGTAGCCAGCCATTCTAGGGCTACAATCTAATGCCGCACGGGTACAGACGAGTTTGTGTTCCTAATAGCATAACCACTGGGACAATCTAGTAGTTCTCTGTCAGCCCTTCTGACTAACATTCTATCCCGGTATCTATTCACCCGAGTAGACGGCCACTTAAGTGCCCACGTCCACATCTTCTCACGAGAAGGATCAACCCGTTAACTCGAGACCAAACTCGTCGATCAGATCAACTAAGTTACGATCTCCTAGCCTTCCGCTAGCTCCCCATCCACTTTCTATCTTGAGTTTCATTAAGCCTATGCGCGTTGAATCAACCAGGAACGGCTCCAACCGCTGAAAAAAACGGGACACGCTCCTCCCGGCCGTTGGGCGCATTAAACGCAACGATCCGAAACGAAACACTTTTCACAGCAAGATCGGCCACGTTAAAACGGCTCTCGGCATTGACATGGACAAGATCTACCCTCGCATCCAGGGTACGCTTAACCAGCAAAGAAACCTCTCTGGCCAGTCGGTTCCCATATGCTGAATAGACGACAAAATCGTTAAACAACTCACAAGCATCCACGTTGCAAACAAAATCAGTTCCCGGATCACGGCGACATCCACACAGAACAAGAGATCACAAAGCAAGCGGGCAGTCTTACTCCGATCCCTCATGCCATTTGCATTCAGACTGGCTAACTTGATAGACATTCTTTAGGTCTGAAACAAGAAGAAAAGAAAAATCGTCAACCTTTTCACATACCGGGCGGAAATCTGCGGGCGTATTTTCCTAGGTTCTCCGTGCCCAAATCTGACGTAATCCGTCTATCTAAGACAACACCACCGACGTCCATAGGGTTTAGTTTAAAACAGGTGGTACAACATTTTCAGGTAAACCCCACCGTGTCCCTAATGAAAAATGATAAAAATACTGGGGTCCCCCGGTGACTTTCCGCCAACGGAGTTCAGTTTGAATAGAGGATTTAGAAGGACATTATTATGAGCGGATAAGCCCTTCTCTAGATCCTACCTATCAACTCTGCATATCTCATCTGGGCCAGTGAAATATTTCTTTTTTTCTTCTTCTTTTCCGTAGTGGTGAAGAAGTTAACGCATGAGGGGCTGCAGAAGTTGAACTGAGGAAGGAGGTGGAGGAGGAGGAAGACGGAGCATGGGAAGAGGAAAAAAGTGAGGCTCCTTACTTTTGGTAAAGCAACAGTTTCTTTACGAGATGCAGGGAAGGATAGGGACCTGGTTTTGTCCAAGCACCTATCCGCCCTACTTCGACCGAACTGTTTTCTTTCTCGTCCTTCCTCCCTACTCCTCATCAAAGATGAGGCACGAGATGGAGGCATCCCACCGAATAATTAAACAGTTGGGTAAATCAATATAAGGTAACCTTACCTTACATCGACTTACCGTAAGCCAAAGTTTACTGGTTTATATATTTAATTTATTTAGTTGGGACACTAATACATAGAGCCCTATCAAAATCAAAATTAGATGAAGAAAAAAATGCCAAAATCTTTATTTATTAATGGGTAACCATTAGATTTGATTATGTCAGTTATCAGTCAGATAATATCTGATTTTTCTGAAAATAAACCGAGTTGGCTTAATTTATTTTCGTCTGCAGTAGAGCATTGTTATTTCTCGTCTAGTGTGCGTGTTGTTGTCCACTAGGTCTGCATGGACGTCTACACGAAAGGATGTTCTACCCATCCACACACACACACCATATTAATAATGTTATGGATCAGTTTAAATGTAGTTGTGGTGCTGACTAATCTACGTCTAGATACTAGAATCCATCAACATGTACCAAAGAAAATTAGGAATGGAACATTCCAATTAACGGACGTCCTCAACAATACTTATGTTTCAATCATTGCCAAGCACTTCATTCAAAGCCCAAATTATGCCATCAACTGCAGCACAGACTCTTTTACCATCATGAGTCGTGCTCGTTCGCTTTTTTTAGTTGAAGGTGTTGGAAACAATTTACATCCGGTCCAGACAGCACTCAATTTGTAACCAGAGGGATTGTCTATTAGGATTGACGTAATTTCAATCTAGATTGTATTCCGCTTTTAAAATTGTACATTATTTGTGTTTCATATTTAGTATCGCGATATATATCCTCCCATTTCAGCCTTGTTGAGTGAGAGCGAAACATGACGTCTGCGCTTGTTTTATAATTCTTTTTTCATCATGTAGAGTAAAATTCGTCATAACGTATTTATTCCATGATAATATATATATATATATATATATATATATATATTATGACTGAATAGTAGTTGATCACTTTATATATATAGTAAAGTGATTAACTACTATTCAGTCATAATTATATATATATGTGTGTGTGTGTGTCCTTGTGTATATGCAGAATGATGAATTTAATTTTTTTGTTCATTTTGAGACGTGATTTGACATTCCATTTAGCAGATCACCTTCATTTTATGTCTTTTTATATATATATATATATATATATATATATATATATATATATATGTATATATATATATATATGTATGTATATATATATATATATATATATATATATATATATATATATATATAATATAATCTCCCTGTCGAGATTCGACATCTGAGGTTCAAGCAGATCAGATTCCAGGAAACCGACAGCCCGACACCGGCACATGAGATTTGATTATAGTGATGAAGGCCTCGTGCAGGACCATCTACGCTTTTTGAAGGGACGAATACAGAGACCTGGTGCACTGAATGCCACAAGGTTCCCCAAACGACCCTCAGCAGATGTGTCCTTCTCCTAGACCAGTTGTCATCCAAGGCTATAGAACCTAGCCTGTCCTGATATTTTACCCATCTCTGGAGGGAGAGGAGGAGGATTCATACCTTTCCCAAGGGTATTAGCACGTAAGTGAATGTAATGGATTCGACTGGAATTCGAACTTGGCTCTCAAACCAAGCCGCTATCCATTACTCCACCGTGCCTCCATATATATTTAATTTAAAGGATTATATTGAAGTTTTCGGCTCTTGTTTTGAAACATGAGACCTCTTATGAGGCGATTTGGAATCATATTTTTAAATAAATAATTATATTTATGCTCTACTTTGTATCGAGCACTATTTTTAAAAAATAATAACTGAAATACTAAGGGACTTTGGATTTTTACCTAACCAGTTCCTTCCTATTTTCTATATATATTTATATATATATATATATATATATATATATATATATATCATAATTTTTATATATATATATATATATCATAATTTTTTATATATATCATAATTTTGTATTTTATAAAACATTAATATGGAATAAATACGGTATGACCAATTTTAATCTTCATGATGAGAAAAGAATTGTAAAAACAAGCGCAGACATTACGTTTTTCTCTCACTCAACAGGGCTGAAATCGAGGGATTATATATATATATATAACTTTGTATCATATACGGATTAAATTTGGAGTGGATTCCGACAGAAAGATAAGATGATGAACAAATAGGAAACGTTTATCAATCTAATACGTTCCCCTTTCATTGATGACGCTTTCATAAATGTGGAAGATGTGAGAATGGCGAAGTAAATTGCGTAATGGTGCCTTTTTTTTCTCATAGACTGACAAAATCAAAACAAACAACGCGCACACACACACACACACACACGAAGACGTGCGTTTTGCGACTGCACGCACGCGCACAGTTACACATATACACACACACGACATGCACACATGCATATACACACACGCACATGCATATATATATATATATATATATATATATATATATATATATATATATATATGTAACTTAAGTTATTCTAAACTTCTAGCATATCACGGCGCCCCTCTTTTCAAAATGGAGTTTTCTTTTCTCGTTTATTTTACTTACATCTTTTTTTTTCTTTTACTTACTGACTAATGCTGTCTCGTGATGTTCTTATACCCCAAGCACTCAGTAATGGCTATTTTTTTTCTTTTCTTTTCTTTTTCGTTTTCCGTTTAAACCCAGCAGAAAATAACAAATCCGTTGTTTGTTGTCGTTCCATACCTTCTACTTAACTGGCGTTTTCTATAATGAGGAATCGGGCCAAGTCAATAATTTGTGAACGGATGTGACATCGGTGAACCTTGAACGATGTCAGAATTTTTACAATTTGCAATTAGGTTGGAAAAAAAAAACAAAACAAAAAAAAAAACATGGTGTAGACAAAGTTGTTTTTGGTGGTACGGAGAACTGTTTAGCAGGTTTATTATAGAATTACTACAGCTATTCTGTTTTCTTTATTTTGGGGGTAGTCAATTATGGTACAAAGTCAACCTTCTTCTTACCGGAAAAAAAAGAAGTTTGTTTCAAGCTTTCAGAATCTTTGAAACATAATAACAAAACGTCTTTACAAAACAACTCGTTAACTAATCTCCAAATAGTATGACATCGATATTTACGTAGCTTAGTGTACGTTTTGAAAAATGCCATGTCCGTTTAGGAAATAAACGCGCATATGTTTCTGCTTCACGTCTTTTAATATCTGTGAAATATGACTTCTTTACAATTTTAAAGTGTTTTTCTTTTGTCATATTTTGGATTTAAACGCTAATATGGATGGGATACATAGCATCCAACTCCTTCCGTAATATATAAACTATCATCTATATAGAAACGTTTTTTCTCGGATCAGTGATGAAAATGGTTTCAAGTGATACTTTAAATCTGAAGGAAGAAAAATTTTTCATCGCAACCTATTGAATGACATTGCAAAATCATGAAAAAAATGGTTCGTCAAAGTATAAAACAAATTCGCGTAACATGGAGGACCTTCACCTGCGGCAACAAAGAAAAATGATGGCATATGAAATTCGGCGAGAACCTAATGTCATAATCAAGATGATGACTTTCCACACGACCTTGACAAAAGGTGAAGAAGCAAACGAGAAAGAGCGATAACTGGACGTGACAAAAATATTTTCCTGGTAAACTTTTTTCAAGCGGATTTCACGAAATTCAACCGACAATAACTGTACCTGTTCAGTTAATGAGGATTTTCCAAGCAAAGATTAAATATGACAAAAGAACGAAAGTATGGGAACCCAGTGAGGATCAAACTCACTATTCAGCCGTGATTGATCTAGTAAAACAAATTTGCTGTCCATTGCACTACAACTGAGTGCCAAATGATTTTCTAAGCGTAGCATAAGGCCAAATGTATGGAATACTAAGTGAGGATCGAACTCACTACTCAGCCGTAATCGATCTAACGAGACCAGCTTGCTAACCTTTACACCACGTCGAAGTAACAGTATTGTCTTCCATAATATTTAAACTAGAACTCATTTTGAAACTGCTTAATCATTGATTTGAGAAAATGGCTCTATTCAGTAGATTGCTGATATATCGCTGATGGTGATGGACGCCATGGATGACATACCAATTATAGTCTAGATCTGTTGAAAAAAGACGGAAAACGACTCATTATTACCGAGAACAATCGTGACATTTTCGGAATATCAAAAGAAAAGAAGTTGTAGAGAGTCATATCCGCTTTATTTTTCAAAATGGATACTTTACAACTCATAATACGATAAGCCGTCTGCTTACAGGAAACATTAGACATTCAGTGGCCAAGGTGTTAGTCTTACTCTAGGTTAAAATGACAAAAGCTTTCAAGTAAAATGTTTTTCAGGAAAGCAGATTTCTCAAGACAAGTAGATGTTAACGCTGTTTCTGGTAAATCGGGTTTCTTTCCTAACTCTAGCGTCGAAAGGTAATATTTCGATTATATCATAGTTTCTCCCAAGTTAGATGTGCTATGCATTTTAATTGTCGTTGTTGTTGCAGGCAGTGGCGGCGCGAATGCGAGCAGCCGGAACAAATGTGCCGGGCCTCGAAACCCGAAAGGCCTCAAGAAAATACCTTTACGGTTTTTTTTTTTGGGTGGGGGTGTACTTTACAAAACATAGAGATCAAAATTACGAATAGGTATTTTACAGAAAACCAGTTCCAAATCAGCTAAAAAGTGCATTTTTCGAACTTTAATTCACGCAAAATATGCAATGCGTTCCTCAAAGTCTAATTCTGGTGCCAAATCACACAAGTGTTGCCAAGTAAGACACGCACTTTAAAAAAAAGTCTTGTAAGACACGCTAGATCGAGTTTGTTGTCCCAGTATTTTCTTTTTTCAAACCTGGTGACCTCAAAATTATCTGAATGCCGGACCTCGGAAATTCTTTCCTCGGTACTGGTTGCAGAAGGGAGTTTTTCAAGTAATGCGAGTTAGTTATCTGGTAAATCTTTAATTTTGATTTTTTAACGCCACTTTATAGGGTTCTACGAGGTAGTGTCTTCCACAAGATTTAAAGGATTTATTCCCTTTAAGGACCCAGATGTATCAGCAATCACGATGAACGGATGTTCCTTAGGGAGACTCCGTGTCTTGGGCGGCTCTTGAGGTTTAAACTCAACCCAGATCTTAAGTGAAACTCGCACGTACGAACAATCGTTAAAGAGGCGGGGAAAATGATCGGTTGCTTGTATTACTCTAGTAACGAACTCCTGTTATTCTCTAACTTTACAAGAGCCAATCAGGCTGAAAATAGACTAATGTTGCCATATATGGAAAGTAGCTGCCGCGTCTTCATTTTCCAGTCTCGACAGTGTCCAAAGGCGTCTCCGCGTCCTTGTAGGTGACAATTTATTTTCCAACCTACAATCCCTTCCTCAAAGACGAAACCGCGCGGGTCTCTCACTGCTCTATTGCTATGTCTATGTCAAATCTTCAGACGAACTACGTTCCTGAGTTCAACAAGTACTTCACAGGTAAGACCTGTCATAGCACGTAATGAATCACCCTCATTCCATTCGCACTACTTTGCTAAGATTTAGGTTCTACTCAAGCAGCATCTTCGCATGCTGCTCTGTGGAACAGACTCGCAAGAGGATGTTTCCCCTGGTCACTGATATCTTAATCTGTTCAAGCCTGGGATTAACCGTTATTTTCTCTACTATATACGCATAAACTATGTATCTTAATCTGTAACATGATTCAAAGAATTTATTCCCTTTAAACATCCAGAAGTATCAGCAATCACGATGAACTGTTGTTCCTTTGGGAGACTCTGTGTCTTGGGCGGCTCTTGAGGCTTAAATCCAACCCAGACTTGATGTGAAACTTGCACGTACGATCCATCGTTAAAGAGGCGGGGAAAATGATCGGTTGCTTGTATTACTCTAGTAACGGACTCCTGCTATTCTCTAACTTTACAAGAGCCAATCAGGCTGAAAATAGACTAATGTTGCCATATATGGAAAGGAGCTGCATCTGGGACAACTGTTGTATTTCGATGATACTTAAAACGTTACTGACCGAATTGGGCGCCATGAATGGCATACATATTAGTCCAGATCTGATAAAAATCAAGACGAAACACTCGTCTAAAATGCTTAAAGATACTAATAATAGTTTATAGATATTAAAATAAAATAAAATACTTTAGAGAATCTCGACATATTTTCTAAAGGAACCTGATAATGCTGATGGTCAGAACAACCGTTTCCATACAGGCAACATTCAGCAATCATTGACTGAACATTAATAATCAGTTCGATCGTTACTGCATGCCCATACTTCCGGCCTTGTGCCACATCTAAGCTACGCTTAGAAAATCTCCATTCGGGCACTTCGACATGGTGTAATGGTTAGCAAGCATGTCTCGCTAGATCAATTATGGCTGGGTAGTGAGTTCGAACCGCATTAGGTGCCTCATACTTTAGGTCATGTTCCACATCTAAGCTATGCTGAGAGAATCCTTTGACCTTGTGTCACATTCGGTAGTGACGTAGGTGCGCTGAAAAATCCAATTAAGGAAGACAGTTCATCATCGTACCCACTAGTCTGGCGCTACAAATCCCAAAGAAAGTGCTGAACAAATTAACAAGGTCCACGTAGGTGGACACTTCCAAAAGCAACAAAAGAAAGGAGAGTAATGTTATAAATGAGTTGGCTTTCCACACTACCTTAAACAAAACGCTAGAACGGAAACTCCCATGATTATGAGAAAGTGCGATGAAATACTAATTTCCTGCAGAATTTTTTTTAATAAAAAGACGTGTTCGTTCCATGAATGTTTACTCAGTGGAAACGGCAAATGTTGACATTATCCTTAATATTACCATATTGAATGCTAATCAAAATTCTAGAGTCAAGTCTATCCTATTCGTTAACCAGAGACGGAACAAGGAGAGAGAGATTAATTTTTTTTTCAAATGCATCAATGCGAATCGATGGCAACTGCCTAAGCCGAAATTTGAACTCTGTATTTACATTCCAAGACGTCCCATGGCTAAGGTCGCAATCCAAAAGCTTGGCACAGTACTGCGAGACAGGACGATTTCTTTGGTAACGAAGAAAAGAATACTGAGCTGTTACGTAACATCTGTCCTTTATTTTGTCCTGTATTCTTTACGGCAGCGAATGTTGAACTATTTCCTCAAAGATGGAGAAGAGACTCGAGGCGACGGAGATGTGGTTCTAAAGAAGGATGCTAAGGATATCAAGAACCGAGCGTGTGAGCAATGATGAGGTCTTAGAGAGGATTCAAAGAAGGAGGAGGCTTATACTTAACGCCAGGAAGAAGCAGCTGAAATTCATGGAACACATAATGAGGAAGGAGGGCCTGGAGAATTTGATACTCACGGGTCGAATAGAGGGAAAGAGAGACAAGAGAAAAAAACGCATGTCCTACCTAGCAGCCTTAACCAAGTGGCTGAGAACGTGGTCTGGGTAAGTGGCAGAGGGAAAGAACGTTGAGAGCTGCAAGGGATACAGGGAGGTGGAGAGCCATGATCGTCTACGTCCTGAAAGGACACGGCCCATAGAAAGAAAAGAAGTGACTTTGATCCATATTCCGTTTTTTGATTTCATATCCAGCACTAATTCTACTTTTTTTGGCGTCGTGTTTCTTCAGGAAGTGTGCGTTCGTAGGACTCCACAACTTCTTACACTTTTAGCTCCAAGTAAATTTTGACTTTTCTTCATTCATCCCAGTCCGGATTATTGCATCAGGTTATGTAGGTTACTTACTGATTCATTTTCCCTTCAATATGCCCCATGTGTGTCAAATTCTCCAAGCCTCATTATGCGTCTAATAAATTTAAACAGTCTCTATCATATTAAAAGAATTGTTTCTATTTTCCTTAAAACTTCCACCTTGTTTACATGTCCAGTCCATTGCATTCTCAATATATTTGTGTAGCACAGACATTCTGTTGCCTCTTTTGTTCATCTACAATTAGAAGCCATACAACAAAAAGGTTATTACATAAAACTTCAAAAGACTTTTTGTTTTTTTGTCATGTTAATTCTTTGCTTAGATATCTTTCGTTATTCCAATACAACATCAGATCTCCGTGCCATATATTCAGACCACTTCTCAGATATTTAAAGTTTCGTACTTGATAGATTTTTTGCATCTTGTAGTTCGTATCTTGGAATGTTTCCATTTTTGTCTTCCAGTCGATAATTAAACTTTTCTTCTTACGATTCTTTACTGTCATCTCATGGTATTCCTGTAGGTTCTTTTCAGTGTCTGCTTTAATACTGTCATCTGCATATCTGCGTAAAATTGAATGATTTATCTGCGCCACACTCCCTCTGTATATGTAGATATAGTAGGCCGATGAAAGAGGTTCGAGAATATTGATAACAATAATATTTATTGTACATTATTGTTTTTTGACCAAATAGAAGGATAACAAGAAAAGATACTAAACATAAAAATGTTCGGACAAAGTTGGATATTTTGTTGAATTTTATTTTCCTATGTATTATAATACTGATGAAATCTGTTAGGTTAAGGCTAGTTGTTTTGCCACGATTATATATATATATATATATATATATATATATATATAAGAAAAAAGATAAGAAGAGAATCTATACTAAATAATTATTTATTTTAGGACATTAGGCCGAAATATCATAAAATAAATATTATTGCTTTTCTTTTTATTGAGCTCACTTTTAAATAAAATGTTACCAACGTTGGGATTGTACTCTATTCATTCTCATCTTACCTGGATATATATATATATATATATATATATATATATATATATATATATATATAAAAAAAGAAGAGAAGAGAGGTGCCGCAAACGTTTTTGGTTGTAATGTGGATTTATTTATAAAAAAAATATTATGCTTTGTTTTACATAATTGTACTACACGTGTTTCTGGTCTCGTAACCGTCTTCAGGTAAAAGCGGAGATTTCCATATATTATTAAAAATAATTAATTTTTTATTTTGTTTTTCAATGTTAAATATTCTCGATATGAGGCATTTTCTGTGTTAGTAATGCGAATGTCTTTCTTGAATTGGCAATGAAGAGTTCTGTGGTTCAAGCGAAATGATGAATTAGTTATCGGCATTTTATCTTTTAATGTTTTACTGGCCCCTATGTGTTCTTGGATCTGTTTCCATTTTTGTGTGTTTTTGTCAGCATGCGTGTATATATGCGTGCGTATATTCCCCTTCCATACATATACTGTCTTACTACGAGGAATTAGTAAACTCATTTGTACATATACACGCATACACACACATACGCACATACACACCATCCCACCACAAGGAATCAGTACATACATACATACACACACACATATACACATATACTTTCCAAGCTACATGGAACCAGTATACACATGTACATATACACATGCATGCACACACATACGTACCTACATACACACGTACTTCCTAAATTGTGTGGGGTTTGGGTGCGTGCTCGTGAGTAGTTCCTCTGTTTTGCCAACATGCGTATATAAATGTGTGCATACATATATATACCCTCGTGTCTCCCGTATATGAGCGTGCGTCTATGTATGTGGGTGATTTGAACATTGTATTTGGTCACCTCGTGTGCATGTTGTGTGTTTTTGTGTGTGTGTGTGTGTGGGGGGGTTATGATCTATTTAGTTCGGGTTTAAATTTCTTTATAAATTTTTTTTCCCTGTATTTGTAGATATGAGTAATTGTCTGTTTGATATATTGGCATGATATTAAACTTACCCTGGTTACATTTTAAAATGTGTTGTGATACAAAAAGTTTTCTGTTGTCTGTCAATTTTATATTGCTTTTGTGTTGGGAGACCCTGTTGTTCAGTTGTTGGCTGATGCCTATATATGACTTCTTACATTTTGTGCATTTAAGTACATAAATTACATTTTTGGAGTTGCAGTTTAAATAAAAACTTAAATAAAAACTTAAACTGCAACTCCAAAAATGTAATTTATGTACTATTTATTTATTTATATATATATATAGTACTTACATATGTAGTGCGTACATGTGTGTGTGTAAATTCTGTTGATTTCTTGCTTGTGGAAGTCGGCTAGGCCGATAACTTATCAGCACCTGTTTCTCTATCTCTCTCACTCTCTGTCTGTCTGTCTGTCTGTCTGTCTCTCTCTCTATATATATATATATATTCTTTTCTTTCTCTCGCTCCCTAGACACACAGACACACAGATACATACATATATATATATATATATGTATGGAGAGAGAGAGAGAGAGAAAAAAGAAAAAGAAAGAAAAGCTATACATTGTGTGAGAATGATAGCAGATTGAAGGGACATATTATTTAATTGTATTTTGCTGAAATAAATGATGTTTGGAAAACGTTGAAAAGACAATCACTTTTCTCGGCTGGAGATTCGGCCTCCGCAAACATTACTGATATGTTTGATGTTTGTAAAATTATGTTTGTTTCGTCAGACTAAGAAGATTTAGATCGGGACACAATTAACAACAGAAACGATAATGGTGATTACAGTTTGTAGTTTCTTTTTGCTGTCGATTTGATGCCAGGCAAGTATCTCCTCTATTACTTTACTTTTCACGACAAACAGCATCCCCCTCCTCCTCCTTCTCTTCTTCTTCTTCTTTAGTTTTCTTCTTCTTTTTCATCTCCTTCTTATTCAATTTCTTATTATTATTCACCTTCTTCTCCACTTTCTTCTTTTTCCAATCCTTCTTCTTCACCTTCTTCTTCTCCGTATCTTTTTTTCCCATTTTTCTTTTTCGTCTTCTACAACTTTTTGCTATCCTCCTCCTCCTTCTTCATCATCATCATCATCATCACTTTCTTCTTCGTTTTCTTCTCCATCATCATCAACATCATCACTTTCTTCTTCGTCTTCATCATCATCATCATCATCAACAACATTTTCTTCTTCTTCTTCTTCTACTTCATCATCATCACTTTCTTCTTCGTCTTCTTCTTCGTCATCATCATTAACACTTTCTTCTTCGTCTTCTTCATCATCATCATCATCACCATTTTCTTCTTCGTCTTCTTCATCATCATCATCATTTTCTTCTTCGTCATCATCATCATCATCATCATCACTTTCTTCTCCGTCTTCTTCTTCATCATCATCATCACATTCTTTTTCGTCTTCTTCATCGTCATCTTCTTTGTCTTCTTCGTCACGTTCTTCTTTTTTCCTCTTTTTCATCTTCTTCATCATCTTCATCTTCTTCTTCTTCTTCGTTGCGTTTATTACAAGGCTCACCAGATGAAACTGATGAGAATCGCAGACGTACTTCGCATTATTTTTGGTGCTTATTCATAGAATTGTTTTTAAAAAGAAAGCTATACGTTATCATTACACATGATTCTTTGTTAAAACGTTCTATTTCATAAATAATACTGTAAAACCTGTTTATCTAATCTTCATATTTTCCAAGAGAATGGAGAAATCCCTGAATACTAGCGAACTTTCTCGATATTTAACCGAATATTCAAGAACTTCTTTTTTAAAATGTATTTAAAAATTAGATAACCTCTGCGTAGCTATATATGTAACACTAGGTATATGTATTTGCGCTGATATACAGTGATAAAAGAAGCCTCTTCTCGATTTAGATACCTTCTGCGTAAAAATATATATGATAGTTTTATGTCTTTGTACTTACATACCGTGATAAAAGAACCCGTTTCTTATTGTAGATACCCGCCTGCGTAACTATATATGGGATATTAGTTCCGATGTATTTTTAAATGTTTTAAAATAATAGAAGAAATTATTTCTCATTATTGATATCCTCTCTGTCACCATAGTTTTAATTCTCGACTTTTTTGTTTTGTTATTTTGCAGTCATTTCTCTGCACATTATTTCCCTTTCGTGTTTCTCAGGGGTACCCTATCGTTCAAACTCATCAATGTCGACGATTATTTCTCTGGTCTGTCAGGCGTATTTCTAATTCAGACCTTTGTTAAACATATTTTCGCATACTTTTATTTCACTTATATACATTGATTGATTGGTTCGTTTTCTACGACTCATCATCCCTTTGCAGGATATTTAAAGCAAGAAAAGATGTTCAGGTTGCAAGAAACTTTATGTGATAATAATGACTTCATGATATAAGTCTTACTAATTATCCCATAGCTGGTGGGAGAAGAGGTGGATTCAGTTCTCTCCCAAGAGTATTTGCGCGTAAGTGAATATAACGAAACCAACGGGAATTAGAACCCGGCTCTACGATTAACAATTCCGAGTAATTATCTATTAAACCACCCGCACATCCAAGCTGAAATTCCTTATTTATACACAGTCGAGTTGCTCGTCTTAGCTGCAGTGATAAGAACATCACTAGTATTATCGTTCTGTTAATTTTGTTCTAATCAAAGATTATCGGCTTTAGTAATGTGGGTTTTCATCGTTTTTTGAAAGTCGACTTCTGCTATGAAATATTCGTAACTCAATCATGGCTTAAAACGAATAATCTATTAAGAGTTATTTTATACGGAACCTAAAGATATATGTTTTAGATCTTGTTGTGGAGTGGTTTCACAGTGGAGGCTTGTATTTGTACTAAGTCGGTCCTAAAATAGGTTCGACGTACAAAATGTTAAGAACTTGATATGATAGGTAATGACGCAGAGAAATCTATTTGTGGTCGCTGATACTTTAGTATCCGACTAACGGTCGTCCGGCATCGACTGACTGACCCCCTGAGCGACTGACTCGTTACTTCTACTACTCCTACTTATTATAGGTGGAAGAGTCTATTAACTATAGAATAGGTGTGTTCCACTATAACAGATCCCCAAATAAACTTGCATGATATTGTAACATTTCGTGTATGGAACAATGGAAAATAAACTTATGGAGATATTCTGGAATAAAATTTTTAATCATTCCATCCCAGACAAGGGCATAAAGCCACAAAGACACAAGGTGTTACTGAGAATGAAAAAACGAAACATAATTAGGGAGCGAGAACAATCAAAGAGGAGGAATCAAGAAGACAGTAGATAACGATTGATATGGCATTTAAATTTTCGAAGATCAAAGTTGGCTGGAAAGCATGAAGCTGGAAGAGAGTTCCACAGGCAAGAAGTGCAAGAAAAGAAACTGTTAGAAAAGAAATTACTATCTAGCCATTTCAAGTGTAAAATGAGATTTTGCCGCCAATCTAGCACTGCGGTTAAATTCATTGAGTCTTGGTACTATTCGAGGAAAGTTCCTCGAAACAATTACTATGAAAATATTTATAGAAAACGCACAGGAAAGATATCTAATGGTGGTGGGAAAGTAGCCAAAGCTGAGATGCCAGGTCAGGACCTATACTTTGCAGATTTTTCTTTGGATTTTATCAAGAATTTCAAAATATATAACAAGAGTACGATTACAGATGTATAAGCAATATTTAAAGGTAGAATTATAAATGCGCAAGAGAGATTCTGTCGATAAAAACATTTTCCCAAACAGCCCAGCGATCTATCTTTTCGAGCAGAAGACTTAGCAATAGATTTAAAACATGTATACTTCGATTAGTGCTCATTCGTTTTATGAATTTTCGATTAGTGCGTTAAAATGTTTATCTACCAAAATTCGATGAGTGCATAAATAATACTCGATTAGCGCGGTAAAACAGTCTTCAGTTTAACCATAGCAACTGAAAATTGATTATTTTAGAGTTAGCGATGTACACATTAGGCGTACTAATCAAGGGATTCCTGTATAATCTCTCAATTTCATGTCCACAGAGGCGCAATGTACCAATGTCCTGGAGGTTAGCGTCAGCCATGCTGATGAAAGATGAATTGGAAAGAAATAAAACATCTAAATATCGTATTTCTGAAATACTATATATAAATATCTGATACCCTTGAATTAAGAAGATTAACGAAGCGGCGAAAACCATGTCCGAAAGAAAAATAAACAAATAAATGTTGATGAAAACTATCCCGGGTACCAGAATTAAGCATGTCTGGGTAATCTGATACACGGTAAGCACTTAAGTATCGTATTGTGATATAGTTGTATGTCTCTAGTTAGAATCTAGTCTCGGTCATCCTCGCCTCACACACACGAAAAAAAGAAAGAAAATAACTTCAGTCACTTTCCATCTGCCCTTTGTGTTTTCTATAAATATTTCCATGGCAGTTTAATAAGCTTTCATCTTTGGTATATCAGGATTGATATATGGATTTAAGGTAACAAATTTAGTATGGAAAAACAGGAAATTGAACATAGAATAAGAGGCGTCAAATGTTGTTTTTCTCAACACCACAAATTGCTCAGTTCATTTGTGTGCTATGCATGATACACGCTTAGGCGATCATGTATCTTTCAATATATGACTGACAAGGCAGATTTTTTTTCCCGCAGTAGGTTGCCATTTCTTTCCGCGGTAGACTAGTTGACGTTCAAAGCTATAGAATCCGATCTGTTCTGCTATTTACCCACAGCTAAGGCGAGAATAAGAGGATTCACCCCTTTCTCAAGGTTATTAGCATGTAAGTGACTGTAATGGACTCGAATGGAATATGGAATTGGCTCTCCGATTCCTCAATCCGAGACGGTATACATTACTCAACCGTCAAAGCCAAATCATCAGTCTGAAAACTCGAGTTTTGTTCTTAATAGGCTCGTCAGATCGAGATTTTCTCATAGATGTCATTCATAGCGTCAAACCCGTTCAAAAATTTCTAAACTGTCAGTTGTGTACAACCGCTTCCTAAGATCAATATTAAAAAATGCCTTCGGGCGAATTAAGGCCATCCTCATTTGGAGATTGTGGATTGGCTCTAAAGAATCGCAAACAACTGCATCAAATAAGTGAAACCACATCATTGCCAACAGCACCGGCAACAATTAAAATGGATAGCACATGAAACTTGAAGAGGAAATAGTGATATAATCAAGATATTGACATTTCACACTACTTAAAATAAAAGGTTAGGAAGGAAAGCCCATCAACACAGGAAGAACTGCTGTATTTGAAAAACCCGTTTTCCTAAAAAATGTTTTAAGATAAATATCTTATGAATTTCAACCAAAAGCAGTTTTGGCTGCTCAGTCAATGAATACCAAATATTTCCTTATAAGGAAACGGCAAAAATTAGCATTATTATTACTCTTATTACATTAGCCGCCAGATTTCAACGTTTTACTGTAAAAATAGCAAGACATAACCGTAATTTCTATTGTAGTAGTCTCTTTATTTGTTATCCTCATCTGTGGAACACTCTTTTGATTTCTTGCTCCTCAGCCACCAGCGATCTTTAAAATTTTCATGCAACGTCAATCTCCATTTTCCGTCTACGGCAGGGAAATGGCAGAATATTTACCAAGCTACTATCGTTTTGTCATAACCGTTCAACTTATGATATTTATCCAATCGCTTTCAACGGTTGCACTCGTAAGGATGCGCTATGCCTTGAAAGTCTAATGTTTGTCTAGTTCTCACTAGATCTCAAATAAAACAAATATATACAATAAAAATTCTAAAGATGCTGAAATAATGGTTGGTTCATTCTATCTCCCCTGGAACTACAAGCGATATTTTACTTTTACAAGAATCAGATAAAGCCTAAAATCCTGTATTGCTGCTTTATCTGGGCTAGCATTGCTCAATTCTCGCATTCCACACTTGACAGATTTAAAAATATATATTTTTTACCTGGTCTGATAGGAATACTTCGCTTTAATAATTGACGCGATAATGTACTGGCTGTGTAACGAAAGTATGTATTGTCACTTTATTAATGTTAATTCAAGTAATAAATATATTAGTTACACAATTACTACATTACCGCGAAGACTAACTTAATATTTATCCGATAAAATTATATACAAGGACGTCACAGATTTATTCGTGGGAATGTTGATCTTGATTAGATACATTGCCATTATATAAAAATATTGTGATCGCTTTCGGCATTTCTTCAAATATATTTAGTTCCTCTTTCCGCTTGTGTTGCTAGGAGTCGCGGTAAGGCGAGTGGCCTGGAGGAGAGATATCTGGAGGTCTCTGACAGTGTCTGCCACCGAGTCACTCCATCGTCTTCTTGGTCTGCCTCTCGCTCTCCAGCCAGAGTACCTGAGGATATATGCTCGCAACGCTGGCTGGTTGATAGGCATACTAGTGTGGTGACCAAACCACTTGATGCTATGATGTGTTGTATGATTGGTATTGTTCCTACCATGCCTCTTATTGTCTCATTCGAACTCAACTCAAGCTACGAGAAATATGACATTAAAATCAGTGTCGGTAAGACCGAAGTCATGACCATCTGCAAGAGACCGGAAAAACTGGATATTAACATCAATGGGACCCAACTAAAGCAAGCCAGTAAATTCAAATATCTGGGCAGCATATTTACTAAAAACAGGAAACTAGACAGAGAAATTGAGACCAGATGTCAGAAAGCCAACTTGCTCCTCTTCTAAAACATCCTAGCATTTTCATGAGCAACAAGGCCAATCTCATCAATTTTTCCTACCAACGCTGATATACCAGTGCCATAAATGGCCACTAACAAAAACTCTTGAGAGGAAGCTGATCACTTGTGAGATGAAATGCCTGAGGAAAGTAGTGAACAAGACCTGCGAGACAAGATCAGGAATGAGGCAATTCACATGCATAAGTTCCTAAATTACTTTGAATTAAATAAAGATCTTTTTTAAATTTAAGTTAATATTTAATTGTTTTTCTTGTTCACATAAAAACAGATATAATGGACCGGAAACTAAAAATACTTACTCCTGTTATGCTTTATCTCTACAAGAGACAGATAGGTTCAAAAATGGAAATTTGCTGCTATAGGCTGCAGTTGCACAATCCTCAATTTCCAGCATGAGATATAGTTCCACATCGTTTATGTACATTTTTGAGTGGGGCAACTCATTAACTGCAGCCTCTTTTACACAGAGGCAATGTCGTAATACGAGCGAGACTATAGTCATTAACAAATTTTAAGACTACTTAGCTGTAACAAGGTTATTTTTGTTTTGTGCATTAACTTGTATTGTGTGAGATTACATGATGCAATATCTTTTTGTTATTGTATGAGCCATTATTTACAGATGATTTATAGTCAAGAGATTTTTGACCCAGCCAATTGTATCACACATTGTCTATAGCTGTGGTGGACCCAGAATAGGTCCGAAAGAAAACTCGAACTCGGCAATTTAGTAAAAACATATTATTAAACAAAAAGAACGAATACAAAAGTGTTGTACGTCCAACTGACGGCAAAGTACAGTAGTCAATTCGTCAACTGTAGACAGCGATATTTAGTTACCCACCCACGAGTGTTACATGTGGCACAAAGCCTGTTTAACGTGGGATCTCCGAGCTTGTAGGTTCGGCCAAAAATAATCCCTCTTTGAACCCGCATAAACGGGTTCAGCGGTAATCAACCTCCCCGAACGAGACTCTGCCCTTCGTCGAAGCCTCGTCCGGGTTCCTCTCCGCCCGAAGGCAGAGAGTTCGACTGTTTAGCTGGAACAGGTCAACTGTAGACAGCGATATTTAGTTACCCCCCCCACGAGGGTTACATGTGGCACAAGGCCGGTTTAACGGGAGATCTCAGAGACCGTAGGCTCGGCCAAAAATAATCCCTCTTTGAAACCGCATAAACTGGTTCAGGGGCAGTCTACCTCCCCGAACGGCCTCGTCCGGGTTCCTCTCCGCCCGAAGGCAGAGAATTCGACTGTTTAGCTGGAACATGTCAACTGTAGACAGATCTCTTGAGAGGCATAATCTCCCCGTATATAATAGGAGGAGTCCATTTAGTCCATAAAGGTAGGTCCCATAACAATAGCAAATCAGACTGAGAATATCGGCAAAAAATCTTCATTTTCTCGTACATCCGGGTGCAGAGCGCATCATACGTGTGGCGGAAACGGAGAGCATGTGAGGCAGAAGCATTGAAAGACAATCAAAGATTTAGAAACAGTTTGAAAAAATTCATATGCCAAAAATAAATATGATTTCGAAATTTAAAATATTATTATGGATTACTTATAATTGCATACATGTGCCCCAGTATAAATAGTTATAAATAATTACTGACCAATTTTATCAATGTGATATTTTCGCATTACATCAAGTATTAAGAATATAATATCTAGGGTCTGCAAATTGGAGGAGAGAGTTAACAATAATAATGTTCCGAATTCGAGTCCGCGGTTATCTCCCTTTGACCCTCTCTTTGTTTTTTTTTCTATTTTAAAATGTACTGTTTATTACTTATTATTTATACAATTTGTGAGGCGCGAGCAAGTTTTCATTCCGAAAATGCAACCCAGAGGAAAAAAAAAACATTTGTGAACCACTGTCCTACACGAAGGGCTCAAATTGTGATTCTATACTAGAAATGCTATTATGAATGTTCAAATTAGGGTAAAAATACGTAATAACAAAATAGCTGTGCAAAATGATTTTGGGAATTTCAAAAGTTCAGGGACATTTACCAGGAGAGGGGAGAAGTAATATCCAAAGAAAACCAATGCATAACTGTTTTTTTTTTTTTATATTCTACGATTATTTTATTTTCCACATAATTAGAGATTTTATTTTATTTTTTAAATATATGCTCTCTTTATTGCAATGATTCATCGCTAAAGATGCAGGGGAAATGGTTGGTTCCATATACAACTACAAAAAGTACATCAATCCTCCGGCTGTTCACTATTTCTAGAAGAGCCAAGTCAAACATAAAATGAAATACAGCTGTTATATTTGGCCAGGAGCAGCCCAGTTCTCACTATTCAGTCTCGATAGAGTTCAAAAGCGTCTCCGCATCCTTGTGGGTGACAAAGTATTTTCCACCCTACAACCCCTTTCCTCACAGACGAAATGGCACAAGCCTCTCACTGCTCTGTCGTTATTTCCATGGAAAGTGCGCAGACGAACTACAATCTTTTCCCACCATTTCTTACCTTCACGGCTAAGAGCGGCCATGCCACCCGCATTGTAGCAAACGACCCACAGTCTCTCCGTGTTCCATTGTTGAGAAGTAAGTTCTACCGAGCAGCTTTTTCCCGCGAACCTGTGCAAACGACTCCCACGAGGATGATTTCTTGATCCCTACAATCTTAATCTGTTCAAGTCTATGTTTAACCGTTATCTTTCCCACATATCCGCATAAACTGTCCGTCTTACTCTGCAAACCTCTACCTCGAGTGTCTCCCGACAGGTGGAAACTCACTGCAAAAAAATAGCGAAATTCACTACATGAAAAACATATTTTCCTGTTTTTTTTTACGGTTATATCTGAGATGAAAGCCATTGTTGGGTAACCCGCATTTAGATTACATTTTCACAGATCTTAAAAAGATAATATTTTTATGATATTTCGTCGTTAGGTGTGAGATTTGCACTTTGCACCGTTTTTTTTTCTTCCTGCTATATTTTATCGTTACAAGAATCAAATTAAGACACAAAATGGGCTATTGATTCCCTATCTATATTGGAGATGCCCAGTAATAATTGTCTACACTTGACACCGTTCAGTAGTGATTACGCCGTCGTGTGTGAGATGAGTTATTTTCCTTCCTGTAGTCACGTTCGAAACTTCGCTAAACTATCGCGACACTATGGCCATTTCTATAGCAAATGTACAGACGAGCTTCACCCTTTAATTCATCGATTCCATAACTTCACAGCTAGTGCCATCATGACACATTCACTGAGACAACTAATGCGTATTCCTGTCGTATTCGCAAGGTTTCATTTATTATCAGTTCACCCCAATAATGCAACAAAGAAGTGAAAAGAGAATTATTAAACACTAGAAGGAACTGGAAACCAAATCATGAAGGGGAATCAAAGTATAAAAATTTATCCTATTCAAAAAGACAGGGGAGGAGGTTTGAAACGGAAGATAGGTGAACCAATCAACTTCTAAGTAGAAAGTTTCAATCAGTGGGGCAGTCTCCTGAGAGGATATATTTGACCATTCAATCTTCCATTTTATCATACATATCCTCTGTTATGGCCCGGTTCCTTGTACCACGGTGATAGTCCAAGGTAGAACCAATAAAGAAGAACTCGAATACGGATATGGAATGACACAGATATATTACAAACAGGAATATATACTGAGAACTAGAAAGTGTTAGTACGAACAATCAGGTTTAGTAGTAATTGTCTGAACCTGACTCTGTTTCGGACTGCCTCTGACTCGACTGACTTGCTCGTTCTGATTGACTGACAGACTCCTGACGGACCTCACTCTAGACTTCAGACTGAACAGTATTTAGTCACCCCCACCCCACAAGTGCATCATGTGGCACAAGGCCTGTTTAACGTGGGATCTCCGAGCCCGTGGGCTCGGCCAAAAATATGCCCTTTGAACCCGTATAAACGGGTTCAGGGTCGGTTTACCTCCCCGAAAGAGACTCCGCTCTTCGGTGTAGCTGCGTTCGGGTTCCTTCCCGCCCGAAGGCGGAGAGTTCAACCGATCAGCCGGTCGCCCGACTTCGGACTGAACTCTTGAGGCGCAGTATTTATTACGTATAGAATAGTCCACTGTGTTATTATGGTTAAGGTCCCCTAACATTCTCATAATATGCAGTTCTTACTATCTCCATTATAACAACCTCATTTAGTAACCTTTCATGGTCTCTTCGAATTTGTATTGTATGAGGTCACCACTTTGTAATAGAATAAAGAGGGGACGGTCCTTACTTATTTGTTTGTAGTATGATTGTCGGTCTTATCTCTTTATATTCGACGTTTCCGCTTTCGATGTTTCCAGTTCAAATCAATCGGATTGATTTTTTCATTGATTCATTTTCTACGCGTTATCGACCTTTTGCAGGTTACTTAAGGTCAGGAAATATTTTAACATTGTAAGATTTTTTTGAGATAATAATGATTTAGTGATAGAATTCTTACTAATTAACCCATAACTGGGGGAGAAGAGGTGGTTTGCTAATGCATTTGCGTATAAGTGACTATAGGGAAACCCAACTGAAACACAGCTCTCCGATTAACACTTCCGAGCCATTATCGATTACAACAGCCGTAACCAATCTTACAGCGCCCAAGCGGTCACTCATCTAGTTACTGACCAGCCACAATTTGCTCAACTTCGGTGCTCGTACAGGTACCTGTGTTTCAACATAAACTGACAGTTCTAAGCTTACAAAATCTGGTATTCGCAAGTGGTCATCCATCTAGATACTGACCATGCTCGACGTTGCTTAACTTCGGTGACCGTACGGAAGCCGGTGTTTCAACGTGATATGGCCGTAAACAATACCACTGGCACGTCTAAGCTTACTGGTATTTCTAAGCGGTCACCCATCTAGTATACTGACCAGGCTCGACGTGGCTTAACTTCGGTGATCGTAGGCGACCGGTGTTTCAACAGGAATGGCGGTAAGCCATATCACTGCCATAACTTAGCTTCCAACAACTGGTATTCCCAAGCGGTCACCCATCTAGATACTGACCAGGATCGACGTTGCTTAACTTCGGTGATCATACGGCAACCGTTGTTTCAACGGGATATAACCATGAGCCATACCTCTGGCACGTCAAAGCTTGCAACATCTGGTATTCCTAAGCGGTCACCCATCTAAGTACTGAGCAGGATCGACCTTGCTTAACTTCGGTGATGGTTAGGGAAACATAAGCCTCAGTTGGACTGAATTTTGTTGTTTCTTATAGGATTTTATTGTAGATCAAGTAATAGTGATTCACTTTCTTCTCAAATTTATGAGCAGCCATGTCTGTGTCCTGTCATCTTCAAATTCATTTATACTTAACTCCACTTTTTCGCTTCCCTTTCGCATCTGGGAAGAACATTTGCTTTTATTATCAGTATAATTTAT
The DNA here is from genome assembly GCA_903632075.3 of Acanthosepion pharaonis. Classification (NCBI taxonomy): domain Eukaryota; kingdom Metazoa; phylum Mollusca; class Cephalopoda; order Sepiida; family Sepiidae; genus Acanthosepion; species Acanthosepion pharaonis. The sequence goes on from CAHIKZ030000460.1 coordinate 234,254, forward strand.
AGCGTTACAAACGATGTGAGTGGCGTTGGCACGCATAGCTTATAAAAACACTGAGTGTTGGTGTTGGACACAGGCGTCAGATGAAAAGAGAATTGGGTGTGCGTAATATGTAAGTTAAAAATAATGAGAAGGGAATAGTTTCCACATGGCAGAGTTGCTCTTAACTCTAATTTTAAAACGAGGAAAAAGTCCGTATATATGAGGGTTGATAACAAAAAAAAAAGTACCGGGACTGGTGCTATATAAAGAAAAATACAACACATCAAAAATTCGCCATTTAATCTCCTAACTCGTCCTTCTTCTGAAGCTACACAGTTTATCCAGTTTCATCTCCATTAATGGAAGTATTCCTGGAGCTCATTCTTGGGGAACAGCGAGCAGTTGCCTCGTAGCATTCTCTTAGATTCCTTGGGATTCGATTTTTGAAGAGGAAAATGTCTCAAGATATGCGATATGGGGAATATAGTGGTTGTCTGACCTAGAGAATGTTGTGCTTGACCAAAAAATGCTTCACACAAGCGTTGGTCACTGTGGTGTGGTGAGACGACATTTACACACTTTCCTTTCAAGCACAACGGAAGCGAGTGAGAACGTTATTAATTAGTCTGCATGCACGAGAGAGTTAAAAGTCAATATGTGCAAAGTGGCTTCCCTCAGCGTGTTTTAGCTCCGTTAGCATAGTATCAGCCCCGATACTTTTGATCAGATCTCGTATGAACAGAAACATAATTAGTAAGACATACCACC
>CAHIKZ030000460.1:240000-250000 GCA_903632075.3 Acanthosepion pharaonis
GAAATGAAAGAATCAAATATATCATGTACATTTTATTGGCACTGTGGAGTTATAGATAGCGACTTATATTGAGGAATCGCAGAGCCGAGTTCGAATTCCAGTCGAATCTATTACATTCACTTACGTGCTAATACCCTTGGGAAAGGTATGAATCTTCTTCTCCCTCCAGCTATGGGTAAATAGCAGGACAGACTGGGTTCTATAGCTTTGGATGGCATCTGGTCTAGGAGAAGGACAACTCTGAATTCAAAACCTGCGGAGGGTCGTTTGGGGACCTTGTGGCACTTAGTGCACCAGGTCTCTGAATTCGGCCCTTCAAAAAGTGTGGCTGGTCCTGCACGAAACCTTCACCACTATAATCAAATTTCATGTGCAGTTGTCGGGCTGTCCGTTTCAGGGGAACTGATCTGCTTGATGCTCATACGTCGAACTTGACGGGAGAGTCAACTATATATATATATATATATATATATATATATATATATATATATATATATACGAACACAGAAATAGAGCTTCTCAGTCGGTCTAGGAGACGGTTATTGGCCAACCTCTGGTGGACAACCAGGATTGTGCCTCTGCTTATCAGGATACTTGGTTCTCTGTCCTGTACAGCGTCCAAACCGAATTTAATTTACGTGTTTTGGAAGCTGTATATTTAAAATTACATCGTCCAAATTTATGCAGGTAGAAAGACCATTTCACAAGATCATTAAAACTCTTGGAAGGATTCTGAGTTAATTGTTTTTCCCTTTTATTAACTCTTTCCGAGCTGAGATTTACACCCCTCCCCTTATGTTTTAATTATATTTTCAATAAATTTAATTTTAAACGAGCTCGGACTTTTCTTCCATTTTAATAAATATTTCAATATATATATATATATATATATATATATATATATATATATATATATATATATATATATATATTAATTTTCTTCCATTTTAATAAATATTTCAATATATATATATATATATATATATATATATATATATATATATAGATATATATATATATATATTAATTTTCTTCCATTTTAATAAATATTTCTAATATATATATATATATATATATATATATATATATATATATATATATTATTTCACCCCAAACAAGGCAATAAAGCCACTAGAACGCAAGGGTTTACTGAGAATTAGAGAATATGAAAAAAACTACTATTAAGGAAGAAGACAATAAATAGAATTAAGAAGACAGTTTATAACGATTAATATTGCATTTAAATTTTTGAACACCTAAGTTGACTAGAAAGAGAGTCCCAGAATAGAATTCCACAAGAAAGAAGTTCTTCAGAAGAAACTTATTCTTATATTTAGCCATTCTAACTGTAAAATAATGAGACTTTGCCATCAATCTATTATTTGCGCTTAAAATCATAAAGTCTGAGAAGATAAAAGTTGGATTCATATTTTTCCGAAAGGTATGTGTGCCTACCTGAATCTAACGAACTCAACTGGAATTCGAACTCGGTTCTCCGATGTCACATTCCAAACCAATGTCCATAACAACCCAACGTACAATGCTTGTAAACTTGTAGAAAAACGATCGAAATTTACCTACGGCCAACCAAGTATATTCAATTATACAGGGTGATTTTAAGTAACACCCTATTTTATGTATGTGTTGGTAGCCAGGAGTCCTGTAACTTTTTTTCTTTGGGATTGTTTAAAAGAGCAAGTCTACTCTACTCAATCAAGTCTTTGGAAGAACTTGAAGGGTAAATACAAGATATCATATCTTACATATCACAAGAGGTCCTGGGGAAATCAGTTGATGTGATTCCTGGGCGGCTCATGAAGCTGGTAACGAAACGTGGGGCTGATATCGAATTTTAAATAAACACTCATGCTAAACGTTTTTCTCTCATATCCATTTCCTTCAAAATTTATAGTTCATATATATATATATATATATATATATATATATATATATATATATATATATATTCATACACACACACACACATTTATATATATATATATATATATATATATATATATATATATATATATATTAAAATGTAGAGTTACTTTTCATTCACCCTTAGATGAAAAATATTTTACATTTTTCTGGACGAAATAAACTCTTGTAAATGGAGAAAGCATCCCAACAATGATTGACACATAAAACCAACTAACTCAAATCCAATTTTCTATCCATTTTTATTCCATTATTTAAACGTATATTCTAAACTAAAAGTACGATCATCAAAGTTAAGCAAAGTTGAGCCTGTTTAGTACCTAGATGTGAATACTAGTAGCTGTAAGCTTGGACGTCCGTGTGGTGTAAAGACGAAGGGCTGAAATTGGCAATTGGACATAGGAGAGCTGAGTTTGTTATATTCAGTTACGCACAAAATCCCTTGGGGAAGAGATGAATTTATCTATTCCCTTCTCTTAACTCAAAAAAATTTCTTGCAACTCCAAAATATTTCTGATTGTAAAGAACCTGTAACTGTTTGATAAGTTGTAAAATGAAAGCAATCAATCATTCTAAAAAAAAATAGTACCCATCGAAAACTATGCTCAAGAGTCACTTATACCAAAGAGTTACTGAATGAAGTGTGTTATATGAATATATGAATAAATAGTCACGAGTCACGTTGGCACGGTGGAGTAGTGGATAGCGAATTGAGCATTCGGAGGGCCGAGTTCGAATTCCAGTCGACTCCATTACATTAACTTACGTGCTAATACCAATAGGAAGTATTAATCCTCTTCCCACTCCAGCTATCGGTAAATAGCAGGACAGACTGGGTTCTATAGCTTTAGATGGCAATTGGTCTAGGAGAAGGACAACTCTGAATTCAAAACCTGCGGAGGGTCATTTGGGGATTCTGTATTCGACCTTTCAAAAAGTGTGGCTTGTTCTGCACAAAGCCTTCACCGCTATAATCAAATCATAAGTGCTGCTGTCGGTTCCTAAGAACTAAACTACTTGACACTCGTATGTCGAATACGATGGAAGAGTCCACCAAGTCATGAGTATATGTATATGGGGGATAGATAAAGATTGTCGACTTGAAGAGATCATGTTGAGGATGTATTTGTACGGTAATTTATTCCACAAAGCAGTGTTTCTTTGGGAAAAAAATGCTTGAGCCGGACTACCGGGTGTGATTATGTGGACACAACATGGAGGATCTTAGTTGTAATTATCTGAATTGGAATAACTAAGGAATGGAGACCGTCCGAAAAATCTCCATGCAAATAACGATAGACAAGCGACAGACGTTTTCTATAGAAAAGTGACAGAAGGGTATAAAATATATCATCCTCCACGAGGCTGTGCGAACAACTTTGAAGAAACCTGGAAAGTGAAGATTGGACAGCCTTAACCCCAGAGATGCCGGCCGTACTATATTTTTGATTTTAAATGATAGCTCATTACAATTAAACAAGCAAATCTATATCACACACTACAGAGATGAAATGCTTTTGTCATAATCAAAACAATCTTTCTTTTACACAACTTTCAATATAAATACCAATTATTTTGAGCAGAAAAAATAGTTTAGCGAAAGGAAAACATATTTAAATCTCATTTTCAAAACAAAAAAGAGAAGTTTTTCAGTACGAAAGAAGGAATTATTTTTTTTATTTCTAATTTCTTTAAAAGTTGTTGATTTTGTCTCTAACTAACATGCGGTAAAACACTCTGTGAGAAACATCAAACAGGTGATTATTTACCTTGTCCTGACCGAAACGATGTCTACATTTGCCATTATCGTTTGTCGTCTGGATGGATTAGACATTTGCAAGGACATCAATGGTTGCCTTTGCGGCTGTCATGGTTCCGTAGCCACAGACGAACGGACAATGTTCTCCGGCTTGGCCGACCAATCAACTTAAAGTGCTGTGATCATGTGATCATGTGTACATAAATAGTTTTGTATGAATATTATTTCTGTCAGAAGCTAAATGTCTTTAAGGCGTTCATTATAATTATGTTTTAGCTATGAAAAATTATAATAAGTATGGAATGAAAGAAAGAGAGAAAGAGAGAATGAGAAAGAGAGAGGGAGGGGGGGGAAATTGACGGAGAATAAGAAGGAAGGGAAGAGAATAAAAAAGAAAGAAAGAAAAAGAAAGATCTCAGCATTCATTGTTATTCTAATTAAAAGAAAAATGAATGAAATATAGAAAGAAATATAAAAAAATAAAGTAATAGGAAAAACGAGAAAATTTTAATGAGCAGATATAAGAAAGACAGAGAAACATGATAAGAAGAAATATCAAAGATTAGAAAGAAAGAAAGAAAGAAAGAAAGAAAGAAAGAAAGAAAGAAAGAAAGAAGGAAAGAAAGAAGGCGACGTGATTTTAATGATCAGATATAAGAAAGACAGGGAAACATGATAAGAAGAAATATCAAAGATAAGAAAGAAAGAAAGAAAGAAAGAAAGAAGGCGACGTGATTTTAATGATCAGCTATAAGAAAGAGCGGGAAGCAATATAAGAGATATTAAAGAAAGAAAGAAAGAAAGAAAGAAAGAAAGAAAGAAAGAAAGAAAGAAGGAAAGAAAGAAGGCGACGTGATTTTAATGATCAGATATAAGAAAGACAGGGAAACATGATAAGAAGAAATATCAAAGATAAGAAAGAAAGAAAGAAAGAAAGAAAGAAAGAAAGAAAGAAAGAAAGAAAGAAGGCGACGTGATTTTAATGATCAGCTATAAGAAAGAGCGGGAAGCAATATAAGAGATATTAAAGATCAAGAAGAAAAGAAAGAAAGAAAGAAAAAAGAAAGAAAGAAAGAAGGAAAGAAAGAAGGTGACGTGATTTTAATGATCAGCTATAAGAAAGAGCGGGAAGTAATATAAGAGTTATTAAAGATAAAGAAAGAAAGAAAGAAAGAAAGAAAGAAAGAAAGAAAGAAGGCGACGTGATTTTAATGATCAGCTATAAGAAAGAGCGGGAAGTAATATAAGAGATATTAAAGATCAAGAAGAAAAGAAAGAAAGAAAGAAAAAAGAAAGAAAGAAAGAAAGAAAGAAAGAAAAAAGAAAGAAAGAAAGAAAGAAAGAAGGCGACGTGATTTTAATGATCAGATATAAGAAAGAGCGGGAAGCAACATAAGAGATATTAAAGATCAAGAAGAAAAGAAAGAAAGAAAGAAAAAAGAAAGAAAGAAAGAAAGAAACAAGAAAGAAAGAAAGAAAGAAAGAAAGAAAGAAAGAAGGCGACGGATTTTAATGATCAGATATAAGAAAGAGCGGGAAGTAATATAAGAGTTATTAAAGATAAAGCTATAAGAAAAGAAAAGAAAGAAAGAAAGAAAGAAAGAAAGAAAGAAAGAAAGAAAGAAAGAAAGAAGGCGACGTGATTTTAATGATCAGATATAAGAAAGAGCGGGAAGCAATATAAGAGATATTAATGATCAAGAAGAAAGAAAGAAAGAAAGAAAGAAAGAAAGTAAAAAAGAAAGAAAAGAAAGAAAGAAGGAAAGAAAGAAAGAAAGGTGAAGGCGTGATTTTAATGATCAGCTATAAGAAAGAGCTGGAAGCAATATAAGAGATATTAATGATCAAGAAAGAAAGAAAGAAAGAAAGAAAGAAAGAAAGAAAAAAGAAAGAAAGAAAGAAAGAAAGAAAGAAAGAAGGTGACGTGATTTTAATGATCAGATATAAGAAAGAGCGGGAAGCAATATAAGAGATATTAATGATCAAGAAAGAAAGAAAGAAAAAAAGAAAGAAAGAAAGAAAGAAATAAAGAAAGAAAGAAAGAAAGAAAGATTTTTAAGGAAGATAAAGAAAAGGGGAACAATATAAGAGATTTAAAGATCAAGAATAAAAGAAAGAAAGAAAGAAAGAAAGAAAGAAAGAAAGAAAGAAAGAAAAAGAAGGTGACATGATTTTAAGGATCAGATATAAGAAAGAGCGGGAAGCAATATAAGAGATATTAATGATCAAGAAAGAAAGAAAGAAAAAAAGAAAGAAAGAAAGAAAGAAATAAAGAAAGAAAGAAAGAAAGAAAAAAAAGAAAATTTGCATGATCAGATATAAGAAACCAGTGAAAGCAAGATAAGAAAAGATACTAAATATTAGAAAGAAAGATAAAAAGAAAAAAACAATAAAAAACACAAATAAACAAAGAAAGAAAGAAAAAAAACAAAAAGAAAGTAAAAGGAAGACAACCAAATTTTAATGATCAGATATAAAAAAGATTAAGATAAGTGATATTAAACATTAGAAAGAAAGAAAAAAGACAAGAAAATTTTCATGATCAGATATTAAGAAAGGGGAAAGAAAGATAAGAAAATATATATTAAAAATTAGAAAGAAAGAAATCAAATAAATAAAATAAGGAACGAAAAGTTTATGAAAATTTCTAAACCCATGACAAAAAGCATAAAAATGGTATATTAAAAAATAGATAAGGAAAATATGCTCTAAAAAAACAGTTGTAATTATAATACGAAAGAAAGAAAAAAATATGGAAGGAAAGAAGCATGAAAAAAAAAGAAAGGGAAGATGTAAATAGAAGGCAAGCAATAATAAAATTTAATAACCTACACAAAGAAAGATAAAAAGAAAGTGAAACTAATACACTAATATCTGTTTTTCGAATTAGACAATGTTTGTGTGTGGCATGAAGTTATATTAACAAAACATAAAATTCGTTGCCTTTGACATTCTTTATAACTGACTGAGATTTGGGGAAACTATAGGGGAATATATATAAACTATATTATTAAAAGTACTTTTCACTGTTACAAATTACATGATGTCGTCATATTTCAAAGAGTCGATGCTGCACACACACGCATTGGGTCGGAGGAAAAATCATAGAGGTTTTAAGTGAATTTGAAATAAAAGAGTTAGATATTTGTACATAGGATTTACTCTGAATTAGTGAGCTGAGAAATTATCATTATTTTGTCAGAACCAAACTTTCATATGAATGAGATGCATGACATCGAACCCGTTCAGAAATATACAAACTGTTGGCTGTATACAATCGCTCTCTCAGATCAATGATTAAAATGGTTTCAAGCTAATAATGCTTGTCGGTCGAAGCGAGGACCATCGTAACCTGGCTTTGTAGAATCTCAAAATGTCACTGCCATATACGAACTGGTGCTATATTGTTCACTCTTTTCACCCTTGAAAGATTCAAACGAATTTAAATTATTTTCTAATCTACAAGTCAATCTCACAGATGCAATGACACATAGAAAGAAAAGAAGGGACTGTGCAGCAATGGCCCAGATATGGCAGTCATGCTCCATTTTACGTTGGATATGAAACTTGAAAAGATAGTGTCTATTATACATGGGATATATCAACCTATTGTGAATTCTAGTGGGTTAAAATCTTCTCAGATCTGCCAAAAAGTATTTAAGTCTTAAAAAATACCTATTAAAAAAATAAAAAAGAGAACTTGTGTAGCAAAACTTTCTGCCTCAAATTGCGATGTGTGTGCCGTCAAGGGCCTTACTGTAAAAAAAAAAACAAAACAAAAAAACAAAAAAAAATGATAGTGTCTATTATACATGAGATATATCAACCTATTGTGAATTCTAGTGGGTTAAAATCTTCTCAGATCTGCAAAAAAGTATTTAAGTCTTAAAAAATACCTATTAAAAAATAAAGGAGAGAACTTGTGTAGCAAAACTTTCTGCCACAAATTGCGATGTGTGTGCCGTCAAGGGCCTTACTGTAAAGCAACAAAAAAAAAACCCCCAACAAACCCCAAAAAACCCAAAGAAAACAGTATAGCTATGGAATCACTGAAATGGTTTCCACTATTATAAAACCCGTCCTAACAGGTAACTAGTTATTAAGCCCCGCCAAACCATATATACACAATACTGAACCATCTCAATTGCCCTCACATTTCATTGGTAAGAAAGAAAATTTTGTTCAGTTACATTCATCACAAATGCCACTGCTTTAGGGAACAAACTCCAGAGAGTCTACTTCCCCGTCCATTACAATTTTAACCTCTTCAAGACTACAGTCACCCATTATCCTATATATCCTCGTTATCTGCAATTTTTACACGTCCTAGGTCCGCACAACAATGTCATTTAGTAGACCACAACATTGAGTGGATCTTATACTTTGCTTTAGGTTAATGTTTAGTAAAAGTAAGTCTTTAAGTAGGCTTAGAAAAAATGAGTAAAATAAAGTAGATATACTACAATGACAATTTTTGAAACAACCCTCTAAGCAAGAAATGAAGCCACTAAGACAAAAGGGAAGACATGAAAAATAAAGAACATTATTAATGGGGAAGAACAATAAAAGAACAGGAATTAAGAAGACAGAAGCTAACAATTGACATTGCGTTATATGTCTTGAAGATCAATGTTGACTAGTAAGCCGGGAGATGGAAGATCTTTCCACAATAAAGAAGGTCGAGAGAAGAAACTGTTAGCATAGAACTATATATATATATATATATATATATATATATATATATATATATATTAATAAAATAATAACAAAATATGAACATAGAATTGCAGTTCCGATCACAACTAACAATACCCTGTTTACATTATTCGCACTATTGCCCTCATCTTTGTCGTCATATTTATTACAACGTTTCGGTCGTTGTTCGCTCCGGCCTTCTTCAGGTGATTGGAATGTCGAACTGAACCCTAAGCGATAATAACAACAAAGTTGCAATATGAGCTCTGGTAAAAACACGAAATGATAGCAGCAAAATTGCAATATGAGCACTGGTAAAAATGGTTGCTGAAACATTAGCTTTATAATACCCATAAATTCATGCATTCAAGGACACATGGCACAGTGGATAAAGGCGTTGGTTAGATCCAGTAACAGAACTCAAAGAGTGTGAGTTCAATACCCGGCAAAGCCAGTGGAGAACTTTCAGAGAGAAATTAACGGGAGATGACTGAAGAACGGCCGAAATGTTGTAATAAATATCACGACAAAGATGAGGACAATAGTCCAAATAATGTACGTAATACCTCATCTCAGAAATAACAATACTTCATTTGAAACTAGAATGAAAGTTCTTGTCGGTTCTTTTAAGTCAAATACATTGTGCCTAAATATAATTAATTACGCACATGTATATTGTTCTTTTAGTGTTGATCATTAGTAAAACAAGAAATGATTGATTGATTTTTTTACGGCTTATCATCGTTGCAGGTTTAATTAAAGCCGAAGCATAATTTTGGATTGTAATTATTTTTGGGAGGTAATAATGATTTTCTGATTAAAAAATAACCATTTCCAAAGGGTATTTATTTGAAGTGAATATCATTCGAGCTCGGGTACATGATTTAATCTACCCGCACTTACAAGCTCACAGCACCTGGTACACACACACACACACACACACACACACACACACAGACACACCTATATATATATATATTGTTTTGAAATGAAATTAGGAAAGTTTTAAATATTTATTTTTCGAAAATTGAAAAAAAGACAACTCTTACTCAATCTTTCATTGAAATGTATTTTTGTATAAATTTTATTTAAAAAATAATTTAAGCCAAAATAATGCTCAACATTTTCAGGTATATTGGCGCCTCTTATACTAAATACAAGCGCGTGTATATGCATATAAGTGTGTGCATGTGTGTGTAAATCCGTGAAAAATCAAATAAATAAGTGTCAAAAATTGCAAACGTTAAGTCTCTTTAGATGCATTCTTAAGTTCTTAGACAAGAGTTTTTTTCGGTTTTTTTATCTCACTTCTCTATCTTGTGTTTCTCTCTTCAGGTTGAGATTTTATTACACTGCATTCAACTATCTTACTGACTTTTCTGCTTTGTATATATATACATACATACATATATATATATATATATATATATATATATATATATATATATATATATATATATATACGAGCAAAATCAATTTAAATAAAATAAAAAACAGACCCATAATCCTTGAAGCAATACTCATACAGCGAAAACAGCCATCAATAAATAAAAAAAAAATATAATTTCAGTGCCCATATAGGATACAAATCCTATATTCCAACAA
>CAHIKZ030000460.1:255000-332500 GCA_903632075.3 Acanthosepion pharaonis
TATATATATATATATATATATATATTAAAAATATTTTCGGTAATTCATTCCGTATTGTAAGCTATTGATATGAAAATAATTTTCTTTTCATCATTTTTATATATCTATACATACATTAAAAATATTTTCGATAATTCATTCCGTATTTTAAGCTATTGATATGAAAATAATTTGCTTTTCATCATTATTATATATCTATGCATACAGGGTGCGATAGATAAATTGTCGTCATTTTTGTTCTTAATTTTGTGCATGGGCGTTCTTTGTTTTTAATTTTCTCGAGGACACAAAATTGCTGCTTAAATATAAAAAAAATTAAATATAAGGTCAGTCGGTCACTGCCTGTGAAAAAAAAAAAGCTTCGTACGCAATTCCATCCGCCAGATATTTGGAAACGGGAAACTGTAATGCTCGGTGTTTGGTTGTCAATCTGAGGACAGTTCAGAGTAATCGAAAAGAAATGGATGTGTCTAATGGTGATTACGAAGCTACGGCAACATAAAATACTCATCTGTTTCCTCTGATAAGAAAAGAACACATGGGTTTTTTGGCGAGGGCCTTAGACTCAGCACGGAGGGCCTACATCAAGTGTTTTGAGGTAGTGTTGCGCTGGGCTCTGCATTATACCACACAAGCTGGAGAACACAGTCGTGACTGTCAGACAATTTCTGTGTTCACAACCTTGCATCTGGCCACCTAACTCCCCATACAGCAACCCCCTTGATTATTATGTGTGGGGTGCAGTTGAGTGAAAGACCAACAAAACTCCTTGTAACATCAAAGATGAACTGAAAGCAAGGATTATGGCAGAATTTCCGGAGTCGTCTGGAAGGCAGGGTTATGGCAGCATTCACTAACTTATCCAAGCAGATGACAGAATTTCCGGAGTCGTCTGGAAGGCAGGGTTGAAGCCAATGGTGATTTTACTGAATAAATTTACTCTTAATATTTTAAGTTTTTTGTGTAATTTTGGTAAATATATGTCAGTGTTATTTTTATTTTTGTGTATTTTAGAAGATAATTTATCAGTGGCACCGCGCGCATGCGCGTGTGTGTGTGTGTGTGTGTGTGTGTGTGTGTGAATAAAGACAAAAAGAAATCTTATCTTACCTGACATGTTCCGTCCTTTAGGGGACTTTATCAAGCATTTGCTTTGATAAAGTCCCTCAGCGGACGGAAACGTGTCGGCTAAGATAAGCTTTTCTCTTGTCTTTATTCATATTGTCCTTTTACAGATATAGTCTCTCTGTATTTTTTTTCACAAACATATATATTTTAAGAATGGGTATTCTTATTTAAAATATTAATCTTAAAACACTTAAATATGCCTATCTTATTAAGCAAGAGAAATAAAATGATGGTTACATGTAGGCAAAAAAATAAATACCTTCTTAAATACGTAGAACTACATTATTTTTAAAGTAAATTACAGTTTATTTTAAATGTAAATTAAAATCTAAATTTAGTTTGTTTTTTTTAAATTTAAAAAAAAACAGACTGTAATCCCAGCATAATATATAACTACGCAACATTGTGATAACAAGATATATTAAAATTTAACTTACGTAATGGTTGTTCTATACCCAGCAACTGAAGATTGCGTTGTACATGAAACTCCGAGTCATGCTAGCGTTAAGCGATAATACGCATATTTATTAATCTATATATGTATTTCTCTCTCTCTCTCTCTCTCTCTATATATATATATATATATATATATATATATATATATATTTATGCACCAGGTGCTGTGAGCTTGTAAGTGCGGGTGGATTAAATCATGTCCCCGAGCTTCCCACAATGTTCGTTTTGTGGAATTTGAGAGACAAATAAAATTTTACCAATTTTTATTGAGTGTTTCTAGTATTCTTAATTATTTTCTAGTTGGTGGTGATGGGGTAGAGAAGTTGTTTCATATATCGTCTGCCCTTAGCAATTACTTTACGAGAAACCGTCATGATAAGCAAATGTCAATTACCTACTTAAAGAATGCACATCTCTCTTGAATCTATATTTTCTAGCTTTACTTTTGTATCCGAAAATTAAATCAGTAATTTTTTAAATATATTTTGGTTTAATCTGCTAGATTATCATGGCAATATGAACGTTTTTGTATTGGGTACATGTTTTTGAGTTGAGATGGCTGATTTGCCTTTTCTTAAAAATAAACTTAATTCTAAAAGAGCTAAACCGAGAACTCCCACTGTTGCCTTCAGGAATGATTCCGGCCTGTATTTCCTTATTGTCATCATGCAAAAACAGTCTTACCGTCGAAGCGTGCTCCTTCTATTGTGGGCGATCATTTTAAAGCAAGATTTCTAAAATAATGCACACCTCCCGTTGGCACTTTTTCAAACATACAACTTCCAGCTTTGTATTATTTTTTTACCAGCAATGTAAACACAGTGATCTGTAAATAGACATTCTTTAACCCGATATGATTTTCATTTCCTCTAAACATTACTTTCATTGGGTACACGAGTTTAAGTTGACATCCCCATGGGTTGTAAGTATGATATAATCTGAAAAGAAAAACGACATTTTGTAATGTTATTGAGTGTTGGGAAAACAACTTATGAAATTAGAAAAAAAGATGAAAAACCTAACTGAACAATATGAAAGGTTATTCAAAATATCGACATGATAAGAACAACAAAAACACTGTACAGTATTTACATTAGTCGGACTATTGTCCTCATCTTTGTCGCCATATTTGTCACAACGTTTCGGCCGTTGTACGCTCCGGCCTTCTTCAGGTGGTTGGAATTTCGAACTGAACCCTTTATTTCGATCACTGGTGTAGACTGTTCTAGTTCCATGTGCCTGAAGAAGGCCGGAGCGTACAACGGCCAAAACGTTGTGACAAATATGGCGACAAAGATGAGGACAATAGTCCGACTAATGTAAATACTGTACATAATACCTCATCTCAGAAATATAGACAGACTCTGAACAAAAAAACTGATTACGAGATTATCCCCTCCAAAACTGAAACAAAATGTATTAAAAAAAAAAACACTCATCAACACAATTACATTCTCCTGTAAAAATATATTTCATACACTTGACTATTTGAAAAAAAGATGCAGAGTCTATATATAAAATTATCTGACTTCCGCTAGTCCTCCGTCTGTCCGTCACACCCTCTAAAATAGTCATATATTGACTGATCGAAAACAAAGTGCAAATAGGGAATAAAATATAATTAGTTTTACTTGGGTGCGTAGCTTAGTACAAAGAATTTTCATTAATTTTGAGGGTAAGATTAAAGGTTTTACAATTAACATAAAAAATACGCCCACTATTAAAAAAAAACAAACAATTTAATGATAAAAATAACAATTACTTATTTAATCAAAATGCAATATTGTTTTTTGTATATACGGGGTGTCTCAAAATAATGTATATACTCTTAGAATCGTTATAACTTATTCAATTTATGTATTTTGACTATAGGATTAATACAAGAGCAAGAATACACATTTAAAGAATTTGAGAATGAAATATACAAATACATAGAAAATTAACTTTAATAAGATAAAAGCTATTTGGGTCAATGGCAGAATGTTCATATAATGATGAATTCCCATCAAGTGCTCAAACTAATTGCCGTTCTGTTAAATACACTTTTTATATCTTTAAGAAATAGACCTACAAACGTCCAGTATCATTTCCTCTGGTATTTGAGCACATTCTTCTTCAATTGCTACTCTCATTTCAGCAATTGTTTCAGGTTTCCTGCTGCAAACTTTGTCTTTTAGAAACCCCCACAAAAAGAAATCCAAGGGTGTCAAGTCTGGTGATCTCAGTGGGTATTCAACTATCCCTCTTTTTCCAATAAATCTGTTTTGTAGATTTTCATCCATATAAGTTCTCACATCACGCTAATGTATTATTAACTATTAATATTTAAAGAGTGAATACATTATTTTGAGACACCCTGTATTTTCTTTAAGTTTTTATATATATACAAGAATCTAATTTCCAGTTCGCACTGCGTTTGCGAAAACTATATAAAAATCACCAGTCTAAACGCTTCAGAAAGTTGGAATTTGGCTCCAGAAAAATATTTACGCATGGTCAATTCTATGTTGCATGCTTGAGAGTAAGAAATCATAAGAATTTAAAAATGGTAAAAGAAAAATAGAAATTTTCTTAGAAATATTGTTTGCCATCAAGTCCTTTAAAATTTAGCTAAATTAAAGAAATTATTAAACGATGAAGTAGGGTTTTTGTCAAAGTATTTTTTCTCAAAAATCAATTTATTCAAATTTCATCGATTGATTTGCGTAATTGAACGAAACTTAGAGTCTGTAAATCTCGGCAAAAAATGTTAGCGATAATTTCAACAATGTTAAATATTGTGAGGATTTCAAAGTAATTCTAGTATATTAAATTTTAAAAGCTTTCTTTCCTCATTATGTGTCCAATTAATTTCAATTGCCTCTTTCTGATTGTAAATATAAGCATCCTTTTTGTTTCTATTTTATTTGAAACTTCTCCATTACTCTGCCCTGATATTCTCAGCATCTTTTCCGTTTCTTTAAGTATATTCCCTTCATCTTTGAGGAAATTGTCAAAAAATTCAATGCCATATAGGAGGATTAATATTACACAGCATTTCAGCCTAGCCACATCAAAATATTTAAAGAAGTCGTATTAGTGGTCTATTTTAAAAACATTTAGGGCTCAAGGGGATGGACACAAATCAGTCAAATTAGCCTAGAAGACAATTGATCTGTGGCTTGGAGCTTACTTTCTGGGTTTCTATATTGATGTCTTTCTACCATTGCTCAACAGTAACTAAAGATTTTGTAATGGGCATCAGTGCCCACTAACTCTCTGCCTTCTGAACCCGTACGAGGCTCCGCCGAAGGGCAGAGTCTCGTTCGGGGTGGTTGACTGCCCCTGAATCCGTTTATGCGGGTTCAAAGAGGGAATATTTTTGGCCGAGCCTACGGGCTCGGAGATCCCACGTTAAACCCGGCCTTGTGTCACACGTAACCCTCGTCGGGGGGGGGGGTAGCTAAATATCATTATTTCCGAGAACTATAACATTTATTATTCGCTCTAGAAAAGGAAAAATAGAAAGAAACTATAAAATGAAGTGTTATAAATTCAAATTAAATTAAAGAATTTATTAAACCGCCGTGTTGGGCTTTTGTGAAAGTGTTTTTTTTTTCCCAAACAAATCAGCTTATTCAATTTTCATAAGATTGGTTTGCGCAATTGAATGAATCTTAAAGGGGAAAAATCGCGACAAAAAATGTTACCGATAACTTCAACAAGACTAAATGTTGTGAGGATTTCGAGTTACTTTATACTTCTGCCGTAATATTTTTATTCTTTGTATTTGGTTGTTTGAGAAAAAAATTCAGAATATTGAGACAATTGAAAACAACTGTACACGCCCTTTTTAATTTGATCTGTATGAGAATTTTCTTTCAAAGGGTTTTCCCATAAGCATTGCAATTTTGTTCGACACGTTTAAACGAGGATAATTCACTACACATTACAGTGATGTTAACTTTCTAACATCCCATCTTCCACTCATATCACAACTTATTATTTAGTTAACATTGAACCTTTAACTTTAGTGACTCATCAACCTTGATTTGGTCGAACTTTAGTATCTTTCTTTTTATGTGCCATGTCATTTCATGGCGTTGACGATCATGGTACTCCATCTCCCTTTATTCCTTGCAGCTCACAACTTCATTACCTCTGCTCCCTCCCCCAGACGACGTGCTGTCATCCACTTGCTTAAGTACGCCACGTTGTCTTCCCTCGTCTCTCTTTCCCTCTATTCGAATCGTGAGTATCAGATTCTCCAGGCCTTCCTTTCTCATTATGTTTCCGAGAATCTTCAGCTGCCTCTTTCTGATATTAATATCAAATTCAAACAAGGAGGAGGCTTATACTTAAGTATAAGCCTCCTCCTTGTTTGAATTCTCTCTAAGACCTCATCGTTGCTCACACGCTTGGCCTATGATATCCTTAGCATCCTCAGAGAAAAAGAAAATAGATAAAAAGTTCTAGAAAATTTTTCGACAGTTTTAATTTACAAATGAATATCTGATGTCTAGGCTCAAAATATCAGCCAGTGCAGCTTAGAAGACATCAGACGTAATCTAAGATATGCAATAATCTGAGAATAAGATGTATAATCTTACAATCTTTTAATCTTATAGTCTTATAATCTTACAATCTAAAATATTTTCTGACTTTAAATAACTATTGTGAGACCGGAACTACCTACACAATAGACTCTTCCAGGTCTATATTAAGTATGCGACACAACACTCTAGTGACAGACAGTCAGAGACACAGTGAGAACCGCGTACGACTACCAGTATTTGACACTAACATATAGTAAGCTCCGCTTACACTATTTTTGTAACCTGTTGTTAATATATCTTTCTTACATCTAATCCGTGTTCCGTGTTTTCCGTCTGTGGTCAGGACTTTGGCACCACATCAATAACCTAAAAAGAGTCGATAACCGTAGACAACAAATCACTCAATCAGTGAAATACTGATTAGCTACACAGGCATGTCTTTGAGATTTATTTACATTCTCTGGAATATAAATGTATAGAAATTGCGATGGCCATAAAGTGATGGGTTAGTTTATATATTGAGTGTAATGTAGAATTGATCGACCACTTTATATCCATATTATAATTTATTTGTTTCTTTATCAAAGTCTCATTATGTATGAATCCACCTCATCTCCTCCCCAGTTATGGGTTAATTAGTAAAACTTGTATCACTAAATCATTATTAGTGATAAAAAAATGCTTTTATGACTTTAAATAACCTGCGGAGGGTTGATAAACCGTCGAAAACGAATTAATCACCTATTCCAATTGTGACACCATTTACCAGGGCAAAAAGAAAAGAAAGGAAAAAGAGAAAGGAAAGAAAGGAAAAGAGAGGCGAGACCCAATCATGGATGATAGAAAAAACACCCACGACCAGAGACGATTGATAATGTTATTTTGATAAATAGCAAATGGCGAAAAAGTTGTCATTACAATGGCAGACGAATTCTAGGTGGATGGGGGAATCGACTGTGTTCTGTCGACGAACTTGTGTTATCGGGGGATAGATAAGAGCAGCTCAATGCGGAAAACATCTAATTAGCAAACCACAGACCGACTAGCCAAGAAAAACTCCAATTGAAAATGTTATTTTGATAATTGACAAAGAACAGGTGAAATACAAGGGTTTGGATAGATATGAAAAATTAACTGTGTCGTCTGCCAAGCCGCACACGAAGTAACGGCTGACCAGACATCTTTGGCTGCGATAACAGAACTATGTTATCAGAAATGTGCGCCAAAGTATGACTAGAACCATGGAACTGTTTTTTCGAGGCGATGGACGACTGTGTTGTGTTAAGTCGACCACCCATTCTGATAATTAGCGATAATCTGACTGAGGAAGTCCAGGTGAGAACAAGAGTTATGACCACCACCCGTCGCATTGTTCGATTTGCGGCCAGAGAAAATGAGAGCTGCGATTAAGGAAAGAAAAGGAAAAAAAAAAGATAATTTTTTTTAACAAGATATATTTTTTTTCCTGAAACAAAGCCCGCGGGATCGCACACGCCCGACTGGACATCATTGGCCGAGTGGTGATCACGTGACGCAAGGAGGAAGCTGTCGGATGGGTATGAGAGGTTGCTAAGAAGAAGTGGGGAGGGCAGTTCACGCCCTTCTGAAGTATGGTGAGAAGGTGGGAGTAAGAGAAGGCTCCCAAAAATGGAAAGAAGTGGAAAATTCCTAACCAAAAATAAAAGAAGTGGATATGTATTTAGAATTATCGAGGAACCCCTGGCGCCGACAAACCCACCCCGGTTTTGGTCGGCGTCCATATAAGCAAAGTCGCAGCGAGCGAAAATCAGAGAGTTCAGAGAGTTCCAGAGTTAAGTTCGGACTCCGGTTACCCAGGAGCAGGCCTCGCATCAGCTGACTAAGATTCGCGCAATTTCCGGACTCATCTTCAATCCAAGAACAAATTATTTTGAAGAGCGACTTAGATCCAAACCACCAAGATAAGTTTTTTCGACTTTCGCCCGAAGACGCACCAAGAACCAATTTCTTAAAGAGCAAACAACTTGAAGTGAAAAGCGATCAGGTCGGCATAAACAACAGAGAATAGCTGGCTGAAGACCGCCCTCCATCGCGCCAAACGCTTCATCCGCCAGGAGACAGCAACCTGATACAATTCAAACTGTCGCACCTGGATGAATCTACTCGTATCTATGACAAATACGACGGAAAGTCGGTGCTAATGACGACGACAATGCTGACGACGAATTGGACACTTCAGATCATTCACGGATCAATGTCAAAATTGACGCCAAACCAAAAATATCCGCCGGTGTTCCATTTCATAGGACGATCTTTCGGTCCGCCAAAGTTAACTGGGATATCTTCTGATAATACCTTTACAGCAGTTTCATAATCTCAAAATGAATTCCTTCGGATATGGCAATTTTTCCTCAACACAAAATGAATCAACAGAAACTAAATAGCCAGACTTGCTTCACAACAGAATCTCCTACATCCCCAGCACAACGTAATCCCTTATACTGTCTCTATCTCAAGAAACTGCCTAGTACAGTTTCTCAAAATATTTATCCTCATACCATGCTTGAAATAGTTTTCATGTCTCTGAAATCTCTTAAGAACCTTAATCAAGTGTTATCAACAAGCTTGGTACAGTCTTAATTGCTGCCCGAAAGCTAAATATCTATGTAAATTGTCTTCTGTCTGTCCTCGCTTGTCTGTTGCAGAGAGCGTTCATCACCGTCGTATTATCAACCCATATGCCTTCTTGTCATCAGTAATCTATTTGAGTTTACCATCAACAAGAAAGTTGTTGATTACCTCAACAGAAAGCGCCACCCGAACAACAAGTAGTATGCATTTCATTCTACTAGGTCCACTGCTGATGCCCTGTCATTGCACACATCATCAGTGAGCAACTTTCTAGTTATGTAATCTCTGGAAGAAACCTTGAGATTACCAAGCCTTCCCTATTAGGTCGGTCGTTAAATTTCTTTGTCAATAGGCACCCAAGTCTGATTCCTCCTATCCTATCAACTTTCTGTTTCATATTAACTATCTACTAATGAGAATCCTCAGATCGTTCATAAACACCAATGCTGATGATACCATAGTTTATCGGTGCACCTACAAAAATCTAAATGACTATAGCTTGCTAGCTAATTTTTTCTCTGATCTTACCTTGCTCTAAGAGTTCAGTGGGGTAAAAAGTGGCTTGTATCTCAAATCCAAGCTAGGAATCTTTCATTATCACCAAGATAATTTTGAATTCTGAGAGTCATGATGAAAGTCAGAAGTCTCAAAGAAGCTCCTCGATTTGAATGTCTACTGGGATTAAGGTTTACCCCAGGCCGAGAAGGGGAAGCAACTGGATGAATTGCTAAAGGTACTAGTAAAATGTTTGCCTCCTTCTACCCCTGTTAAAAGTACTTGACCCCACTTTCGATGTTCTATCTTTACAAGAGACATGTCAGATCAAAAAATAAAGTATTGCTGTCATATCTGGGCTGGATCTGCCCAACCCATATTTTCCGCGTTCAAAAGCGACTCCAAGACGTCCTCTATAATGAAATATTTTCCACCCCACTACTCCTTTCCCACAGTCAAATTGAATCTACTTTATTTCCTTAAAAAAAGAGAATAAAAAAAAATTACTTAGACTAGCTACATTCCATAGTTTCATTAGTACATTTTTTTGAAAACTAGGTTCACCATCTACAAGGCGTAAAGAGTTACGTTTGGAGGCCATTTGTGTGTATAGGCGTGGAAGGTAAGGTTTAACCCTAGCCTTGACTATGTGATCGGGGAAACATCCTGTTAGGAGGTGCCTACATAGTGTAGTGGTTCAAGTTGCTCGAGTGTAACGTCTCATGCCATTAGAGTTAAGACCGATCATGACATCTACATAGGAGAAATCTTCGCCATTCCTTTCATATACAATTGGGAAGAAAGAAGTTCTTCCAAAGCGTTGCTGCTTTGTGGAAGAAATTCCCGAAATGATGCTTCCCTGGTTGCAAAATTAGGTCCAGCGGCTACCGCTATCAACCCGTCACAAAACAATAACATTAAAAAGCCCTTTAACCTTAGTGACTCTCAGGCATCTTCAGCATTACATTGACACTTAGTGTACCATAGACATTGTATTGGGTGAAGGATAGCGTATAAAATAGCAACGTTCAACAAGACTAGCCGACTAGGCAGACTAGTATCGGTTAGATTTTAAATAGAATCAAATTCATTGATTCTATCACAGTCCCTACACCCCCGGACTGAACTAAGTATTTTTATTTGTTACTATTGTAAAAATCTAATTTTTTCTATTGCTAACTATATTACATTAAATAGTGATTCAGCAATATCAATGATCCTGACCTGGCATCTCAGATTCAGGCGCTTTCCTACCGACGTAACTTAACTTTCCTGTGTCTGTTCTATAAATACTATTATGGTAATTGTTCGGACAAACTTTCCTCTTTGGTACTTAGACTTTAGAAATTTAAGCGGTAAACTAGATTGACAACAAGGCTTCATCAATGTACATTTGATTTGGGGAGATGTAACAGTAAGTTATATGCTGTTTCTTTTCTCGGATTTCTTGCTTTTGGCACTCTCTTCCGGCTTCATGCTTTTCAGCCATATTTGATCTTTAAAATCAATGTCAACTATTAGCCACTGTCTTCCTGGTTAGTCTTCTATTGTTCTCGCTCCTCAATAATGTTCTTTTATTTTCTAATTCACATCGAGTAAGCGCATAGGTGTTGGTGGCTTTACTGCCTTGCTTTGGGTGAATTCGATAAAAAAAGGACAGAGAGTGATTTCAAATCACGTCTTAGATTTACTTGGCAATAGAGCATCACTTTCAGCAACTAGATGGCACTGTCTCTACATATGAAAAACAGCAATATTTAGTCGGAGTTGAGAATGAAAATTAGAGCATTTTTACGTGCAATGTAACCGAAAAAATAATCATTATGTGAAGACTATAAATATTTTAGAATTTACTAAAAGATAAATTTGAGAATTTAATAAGTATATATATATATAATCAATTATATATATATATATATATATATATATATATATAGATACATCTGATAATATATATAATCTGACAAAATATATATGATCTGACATAATATACCATAATATATATATATATATATATATATATATATATATATATATATAAGAGGCCTGATTCAAATAGTATTAGGACGTGTGCTATAAAAAGTAAATTGAAGAAAAATACAAGACATTAATTCGGCATTTAATCTCTTTCGATGAAATTCTCATGGCCATTTTGACATACAAATTTTAAATTTAAAATTCGCAGGATTTTTCAAAGTATCCCACTACAAACTGGTATCATAAATAGTTTGAAAAATCCTGCGAAGTTTAAAATTAAAATTTGTAGGTGAAAATGGTGATTAACTAAAGGCATCTTAATTCCAGTTGTAAAGAAAATTTTGCCCTGTTTAATGAAAATAACCATGGAGCTCTCATTGTGTGTAGGATATAACATATTTCAATTTCTATATTTTGTTAATAAGACTCGCCTGGATTATACCAACGGATTTCTACCTGTGTGTGTGTGTGTGTCTGTGTGCGTGTGCGTGCGTGTGTGAGAGAGAGAGAGAGAATATATATACATACATATATATATATATATATATATATATATATATATATATATTTTTAACACGCCCTGAGCAAGGCGTGAAGCCACTAGGATGCAGGGGGTTGCAGAAGATTTGGAGCGAGAGCAGATAGGAGTGATAGAAGAAATGCTGAGGAGAGGGATAGTGGATAGATCAAGGTAACTGGAGATGTCGATTGACATTACATTTAAATAGTTGGAGATTATAGCTCTCAAGGAAACAGTAATTGGGGAGAGGTGCGAGGTATGAAGCTATTGGAGTAGAAGAGACGGCTACATTTAAAAGTTTCTAAAGTGTAAGGGTGAGAGAGGGATGCCAGTCTCGTAGGGTGCTTTAATTCATAGAGTCTGGGAACCAGTGAAAGCAGCTCTTACCATGAAAGTATTTGTAGAAAAGACAGAGAGAGGCGACGGCGCGTCTGTGAGAGAGTGACTGTAGACGAGACGCCAGATCAGGGACAATTATATTACATATCCGTCTCTGGATCTGGTCAAGAACTCCAAGGTAAACAGAAGGTGCCCCAGACCATATATGGCAGTAATACTCCATGCAAGGGCGAATGGTTGATGTGTATATTTGAATTATCGATTCCGGGGAGAAAAATTATATATATATATATATATATATATATATATATATATATATCAAAAAAAATAACCATACCTAAGATTTAAAATGCAATTTAAAAATGAAAATATTTTTTGAAGCTTTCATTTCAGCTTTACTTCTAAGGTAAGAGATTAGATTTTTAATTTCCAATAAGCAATATACTTTGCTGCATTTCAAACCGGGTTTAAATTAATAGGAATTATTATTTTTAAACGCTAAAATCAGCCAGGTTGACTAAGTAATTTTAGGTAAGTTGTCTTTTTAGTTATCCTTACGAAGATGCTTATTCAGGAAATGTTAGAAAATTATTAAGAGATCCTGAATTTACTATCGTTAACACTCTTATTTTCTGATAATATTGTATTTACAAAAATCAGCATGTTTATACCTACACACACACGGTCGAAAAATTATAAATTGCTTTTAAAATACTGAGGCGCGCAGACTTTTAAAATTTAAAAAAATGAATGCCATAATTTTTGTAAAATAAAAACATATGCATTGATTATTTTCCTTACGACAATAGTTTCCATAACATATGTTATTCGTAAAATTAATTAAAAAAAATTTTCTAATTAAATGGTGTCTTAGTTTTATTTCATTTTTTAAATTTACGATTTATAACAGATTTTCTGTAACTGAGGGTGTTGTATGACAGGAAAAAAAAAGGAAAAATTGATGGTTTAAATTCTAATTAATATAAAATCTAAGCACCACAAAAATGAATTTCTGAAGTCATGAAGTGGGCGGGTAAAATGTAAAAATAAATTTTTACGAAGATTTTCTCAAATAAATAAACATTAGTAAAATAATTTAATTAATTTGTGAATGAAAAAACATATTAATTTTTGAATAAAAAAACATTTTAATTTGTGAATAAAAAATAATTAATTTGTGAATAAAGAAGACGTTTATTTATATCAATACGTTTTTCAACGTAGAAGAACTCTTGGATTTTCCATATTGATTTATAGTCACCTAGATAAAGAAAGTTTTTCTCCAAAATATCGAATTCTAAAAAGGAATAAAAGATATAATTTCATAATCAGAAAATCCTTCGGTCTTTCATTTTAATAATAACATAAAGGTCTTCAATGTAGTTAAGATAGGCAGTGCCTATCACGAATAAAATAGATCAGCAGCTACATTTTTATTCTGTGGCACAATTATGAAGGTTACTCTGATATTTTATTTTTTGAAGATTTTCTACATAAAGTTAACAAGGTGCATAACTTGTGTAATTTCTGATGGTGCACACTTGGGCAAACACATACGCACATATATATATATATATATATATATATATATATATATATATATATATATATATATATATACAGAGAGAGAGAGAGAGAGAGAGGGGGGAGTCGGAAGAGTAAATTGTGGTTATTTTATATTTTTAATTTAGCACATACGCATTGTTTGATTTTTCTCTGGAAACAGCCTGCTGTACTGCTTGGTATTCGCACCAGAGGCTCCAATACAAATATTTCAGAGTTTTGATGTATCAATCTGAGGACAGTGCAGAAAATTCGGAAAGATTTTAATGAGTCTAATTGTGATTACGAAGGTGTTAGGAGTGATCACATGTGATGGCTAACTTATGCCTCCATTCTTCTTCCTACAGGTCCTCAGAATCAACAGGGAGGCCTACATCAAGTGGTTTTAAGAGGCAATGCTTCCCTGGGTCAAGTGGGTGGCAGCTGGAAAGCAATATATCTGGCAAGAGACACCATGCAGGAAAACCAGACATGGCTGTCAGACAATTTTTGTGACCACATCACGCCTTTCTTCTAATTCCCTAGACTGCAATCCCCGTGATTATTCTGTGTGCAGTTGAACGAGAAACAATCAAAACTCTTTGTAACACCAAAGAGAAACTGATGGCAAGGATTATGGTAGCATTCACAAACTTAAAGAGCGAGAGAGCCCAGAAAAAATGCAGGAGATTCCGAAGTCGTCTGGAAGCAGTGGTTGAAGCTAATGGCGATTTTATGGAATAAATCTACTCTTTAGTAATTATTTATATATTTTTGTGTCATTTTGGTGAATATATCTGTTAAAATGCGATGTCAGTGTTATTTTCCTATGTGCCTAATTTGGAAGACAATTTATCTATAGCACCTTGTATATGTGCAAAATGTAGAATCATGTTCAAGATACAATCGATGTTTTATTTTAAGTATGTGTTAAATATTATGTTGTGCTGTTTTCTATTGACCTTCGTGGCAAACTGTCTAGAAGAACTCATTCTAAGAGAACGAAAACCTAATTTCAAAATATTTTCTATCATCAAATCTTTATAGTTTGGTTAATTTTACGTAAAGTTTTAATCAGATCAGCTAAGTAAGAAGTCACGATGTACACTTTTTAAAAGCCGATCTGTCCAACCCACGCAGTTTATCAAAATCATTATATATATATATATATATATATATATATATATATATATATATATATATATATATATATATATATATATATATATATATATATATATATATATATATATATATATATATTCACCAGCTTTATATTTTCAACTGTTGTGATGCCTTGTTTTGAAATTTTCTAGATATACACTTGCTCAATACATAAGTCTCTCCATCTGGCATGAGAGTCGGTGCGTACTACCCTCTAACTACCCGACCGTACAGTAATGAATAAATATTCACAAAAAATGTCTACAAGAGAAGAATAAGAGAAAGAATGTAAAACGAATACACAAAGGGGGAAGAGAGGAAGAAATAAGAGATTCTATTTTTTTTTTATTTCTACATTCTTCAATCAAAATTAGAGAAAAGGAAAAACAAATGTGGGGATAAATTTGTATAATGTTGATGAAAATAATACAATTACAAAGGAAAAAGAAATAAATGAAGAACGAATGAAAGAATGAAAAAATGCGTTCGAAAATATAAATGGAAATTTGCAAAAGTAGAAAAAAAGAAAAAAAGAAAGAACGAATGAAAGAAAAAGAAAGAAGGAATGAATGAATGAAAGTGTGAAAAAGAAATAAATGAAGAACGAATGAAAGAATGAAAAAATGCGTTCGAAAATATAAATGGGAATTTGCAAAAGTAGAAAGAAAGAAAAAAGAAAGAACGAATGAAAGAAAAAGAAAGAAGGAATGAATGAATGAAAGTGTGAAAAAGAAATAAATGAAGAACGAATGAAAAAATGAAAAATGGGTTCGAAAATATAAATGGAAATTTGCAAAAGTAGAAAGAAAAAAAGAAAGATCGAATGAAAGAAAAAGAAAGAAGGAATGAATGAATGAAAGTGTGAAAAAGAAATAAATGAAGAACGAATGAAAAAATGAAAAATGGGTTCGAAAATATAAATGGAAATTTGCAAAAGTAGAAAGAAAGAAAAAAAGAAAGATCGAATGAAAGAAAAAGAAAGAAGGAATGAATGAATGAAAGTGTGAAAAAAAATAAATGAAGAACGAATGAAAGAATGAAAAATGGGTTCGAAAATATAAATGGAAATTTGCAAAAGTAGAAAAAAAGAAAAAAAGAAAGATCGAATGAAAGAAAAGAAAGCAGGAATGAATGAATGAAAGTGTGAAAAGAAATAAATGAAGAACGAATGAAAGAATGAATGAAAAATGGGTTCGAAAATATAAATGGAAATTTGCAAAAGTAGAAAGAAAGAAAACAAGAAAGATCGAATGAAAGAAAAAGAAAGAAGGAATGAATGAATGAAAGTGTGAAAAAGAAATAAATGAAGAACGAATGAAAGAATGAAAAATGGGTTCGAAAATATAAATGGAAATTTGCAAAAGTAGAAAGAAAGAAAAAAAGAAAGATCGAATGAAAGAAAAAGAAAGAAGGAATGAATGAATGAAAGTTTGAAAAAGAAATAAATGAAGAACGAATGAAAGAATGAAAAATGGGTTCGAAAATATAAATGGAAATTTGCAAAAGTAAAAAAAAAAAAAAAAAAAAGATCGAATGGAAGAAAAAAGAAAGAAGGAATGGATGAATGAAAGTGTGAAAAGAAATAAATGAAGAACGAATGAAAGAATGAAAAAATGCGTTCTGAAAATATAAATGGGAATTTGCAAAAGTAGAAAGAAAGAAAAAAAGAAAGAACGAATGAAAGAAAAAGAAAGAAGGAATGAATGAATGAAAGTGTGAAAAAGAAATAAATGAAGAACGAATGAAAGAATGAAAAAATGGGTTCGAAAATATAAATGGAAATTTGCAAAAGTAGAAAGAAAGAAAAAAAGAAAGATCGAATGAAAGAAAAAGAAAGAAGGAATGAATGAATGAAAGTGTGAAAAAGAAATAAATGAAGAACGAATGAAAGAATGAAAAATGGGTTCGAAAAATATAAATGGAAATTTGCAAAAGTAGAAAGAAAGAAAAAAGAAAGATCGAATGAAAGAAAAAGAAAGAAGGAATGAATGAATGAAAGTTTGAAAAAGAAATAAAATGAAGAACGAATGAAAGAATGAAAAAATGGGTTCGAAAATATAAATGGAAATTTGAAAAAAAGAAAGAAAGAAAAAAAAGAAAGATCGAATGAAAGAAAAAAAGAAAAAGGAGGAATGAATGAATGAAAGTGTGAAAAAGAAATAAATGAAGAACGAATGAAAGAATGAAAAAATGCGTTCGAAAATATAAATGGAAATTTGCAAAAGTAGAAATAAAGAAAAAAAAGAAAGATCGAATGAAAGAAAAAGAAAGAAGGAATGAATGAATGAAAGTGTGAAAAAGAAATAAATGAAGAACGAATGAAAGAATGAAAAAATGCTCTCGAAAATATGAATGGAAATTTGCAAAAGTAGAAAGAAAGAAAAAAAAAGAAAGATCGAATGGAAGAAAAAGAAAGAAGGAATGAATGAATGAAAGTGTGAAAAAGAAATAAATGAAGAACGAATGAAAGAATGAAAAATGGGTTCGAAAATATAAATGGAAATTTGCAAAAGTAGAAAAAAAGAAAAAAAGAAAGATCGAATGGAAGAAAAAGAAAGAAGTAATGAATGAATGAAAGTGTGAAAAAGAAATAAATGAAGAACGAATGAAAGAATGAAAAAATGCGTTCGAAAATATAAATGGGAATTTGCAAAAGTAGAAAGAAAGAAAAAAAAGAAAAACGAATGAAAGAAAAAGAAAGAAGGAATGAATGAATGAAAGTGAAAAAGAAATAAATGAAGAACGAATGAAAAAATGAAAATGGGTTCGAAAATATAAATGGAAATTTGCAAAAAGTAGAAAGAAAAAAAAAAAGATCGAATGAAAGAAAAGAAAAGAAGGAATGAATGAATGAAAGTGAAAAAAAGAAATAAATGAAGAACGAATGAAAAAATGAAAAATGGGTTCGAAAATATAAATGGAAATTTGCAAAAGTAGAAAGAAAGAAAAAAAGAAAGATCGAATGAAAGAAAAAGAAAGAAGGAATGAATGAATGAAAGTGTGAAAAAGAAATAAATGAAGAACGAATGAAAGAATGAAAAATGGGTTCGAAAATATAAATGGAAATTTGCAAAAGTAGAAAGAAAGAAAAAAAAAGAAAGATCGAATGAAGAAAAAGAAAGCAGGAATGAATGAATGAAAGTGTGAAAAAAAAGAAATAAATGAAGAACGAATGAAAGAATGAAAAATGGGTTCGAAAATATAAATGGAAATTTGCAAAAGTAGAAAGAAAGAAAAAAAAGAAAGATCGAATGAAAGAAAAAAGAAAGAAGGAATGAATGAATGAAAGTTTGAAAAAGAAATAAATGAAGAACGAATGAAAGAATGAAAAATGGGTTCGAAAATATAAATGGAAATTTGCAAAGTAGAAAGAAAGAAAAAAAGAAAGATCGAATGAAAGAAAAAGAAAGGAGGAATGAATGAATGAAAGTGTGAAAAAGAAATAAATGAAGAACGAATGAAAGAATGAAAAAAAGCGTTCGAAAATATAAATGGAAATTTGCAAAAGTAGAAAGAAAGAAAAAAAGAAAGATCGAATGAAAGAAAAAGAAAGAAGGAATGAATGAATGAAAGTGTGAAAAAGAAATAAATGAAGAACGAATGAAAGAATGAAAAAATGCTCTCGAAAATATAAATGGAAATTCGCAAAAGTAGAAAGAAAGAAAAAAAGAAAGATCGAATGAAAGAAAAAGAAAGAAGGAATGAATGAATGAAAGTGTGAAAAAGAAATAAATGAAGAACGAATGAAAGAATGAAAAAATGGGTTCGAAAATATAAATGGAAATTTGCAAAAGTAGAAAGAAAGAAGAAAGGAAGGAAGGAAGGAAAAAATGAATGAAAGTTTGAAAAAATATAAAAGGAAACTGGCAGACGTCAAAGAAGAGCGAAAGAAAGAAAGAAAAAAAGAAAGAAAGAAAAAAAGAAAGAAAGAAAGAATGAATGAAAGAAAGAAAAGCAATGGAAAGGAACCAGGAATGAACCTAAATGTGGCGAAATATCGAGGGAAACAAAAAAAAAGGAAGAAAGAGAGAACGAAGAAAGAAAGAAACGAAGGAACGGAGGGAGTGAGATACGAAGGAACACAGAAGAAAGAAAAAAATAAACTACTGGAAGAGAGTAAGAATGAAATGACGAAAGAACATTTTGAAAATGGAGAATAGTCTGATTAAGAAGGGAAGAAAGAAAGTAAAATGAAAAGAAAGCGAGCAAGAATCAAAGAATGGTAAACGTCATAGAATGTCAGCGGAGGTAGAAGGAAACAAGAATAGGAGAGTAATTATCTTTAAACGACTTTTGGTGTTCTAAATTCGACAAAGAGTATCGAGTTTGCCAATTCGCCCTACATGGTCATCGCATTATTTTAATGATTTCCTTTTCAGCCGATGGGCGTTGTAACATCGATCCTATATCTATCAGGCTCTCACAGTTGTTCTCACACGCAGAACAAACAAACAAACAAAAAAATATTGTAAAGGTTCCCGATCACTTCTCAGGCACAGATCAGGGTTAAATCTAATTGGAAAGGTTCTCTTTGGAAACGGACTGCTGTTTCGTTCTGGTCTCGTCTCCTTTGGTCGGCGGGAAAATTTAATTGGGTGGATCCAATTAAAATTATCGAGAAAACTCCGAGGTAGGAGAAACGGCCAGCAGGACGAGATGAAACGAATTAGTAGACAATTTACATACACGCAAACATCCATGAATATATATATATATATATATATATATATATATATATATATGTGTGTGTGTGTGTGTGTGTGTGTGTGTGTGTGTATGTGTGTGTATGCTTGCATGTATTGCGTGTGTACGTGAATATATACAATATACGCACATATAATTTATAATCAAACGCACATATAATTTATAATCAAACAATTTATAATCAAATATGTATACATATATATATGTATATATATATATATATTAAATTAGAGATTATTTCTGTCATTCAGTAATTTATGTGTATAAACACACTGAAAGACCCACGTAGATATTTGTATGAAGACATGTATACGAATATTTGTAAATTAAGTAATGCTTATAGTAAAATTGAATTGCTTTTTTTATATATATATATATATATATATATATATATATATATATATATATATTGTGTCCAATTCTTAGGTTAAGCTTTGAACCATTGTATCTTAGAAATGATTAAAGATATCTTTCTGGAATTCTCTCAGAGTTTTATAACACTTTTGCACTCTACTCTAAGCGATAAGAATGTATAACAGAAGCATCGTGATGAAATCGATCATCATCGAAAATGACGATGTTCGTCATTAATTAATCATAGCTGAAACGACTGGAATAAACTTCAACGTTGAAAGTAGAAGCCAAAGTGTTTTTCAGTGATTTCTACGGCAGATTGTATCAAGATGACGCTACGTCTTATCTGGAAAAAAGAAACTCAGTTAATTTAGTTATTTTTAGGTATTAATTATTTTGTGGGATGGACAATGATGCGGTAAAACGCAATTTGGACAATTTTGCTGTTACACCAGGTATATATATATATATATATATATATATATATATATATATATATACCTTATTATAAATTAATTGATATAAAATGTGTTTTTTTCGCTGCACAGTTCTAACCATGATCCAAAAATTGAAGCTGAAAGCTCCGAATTTAATTCTGTAATTAAATTAAAGACTTTAGTTCCATTTCATCCTCAAGCGAATTTTGAAGTAACTTTTAAAAGTACTGGGTTTTAAAGACACAGCTAAAATCATAATTCACGTTTCCAAGGATACAGAAAAATCCACTTCAACCAGACAAGGGGTGTCTTCGTGTTGATTATGTCTCTGTTTTGATCTATCAGTTATTAGTTACGTTTTGGTAGGGGTAGGGATGTATTTTTCAATATATATCTTACTGTTTTTCTTTATATATATATATATATATATATATATATATATGTTTGTATATATATATATATATATATATATATATATATATATATGTCTCTGTTTTAATCTCTCTATTTCACTCTCTCTCTATATATATATATCTACATTTTTTGTCTGACACTCTGTCCATTGCTATCTATATATCTGTATCTTTTACTGTCCTTCTCTCTCTGGGTATCCGTATATCCACATCAATATATGTCTATTTGTCTCTGTGTATCCTTATATCTATATCATTATGTTTGTTTGTCTGTCTTTCTCTCTGTCTATTCATATGTCCATATCTATACATCTGTCACTCTATCTATCTTTATATCCATTGTATTTTAAATCACAAAATCATTATTATCTCCCTCAAAATGCTTAGAATCCAAAAATGTTTCGGCTTTAGATAAACTCAGAAAGATTGATCAGCCATAAAAAGAAAGACATAAAAATCTAACCAATGAATGTTTCGCTATACAATTAAGATATCTGATAATTTTGTCATATCCTTTTCAATGTTAAATATAACAGACAACAAATGTCTATTATGTTTTATCATCTGCTGCCCCTATATATAAAATAAATAGACAACACTTGTCTATATTATTTAATGAAACGTGTATGAATATATATATATATATATATATATATATATATATATATATATATATATATATATATATATGTCTCGCACCTCTCGTCTGTGGAACTCCCTTTCCTATTCCAGTTTC
This sequence comes from Acanthosepion pharaonis, assembly GCA_903632075.3. Lineage (NCBI taxonomy): Eukaryota > Metazoa > Mollusca > Cephalopoda > Sepiida > Sepiidae > Acanthosepion > Acanthosepion pharaonis. The sequence goes on from CAHIKZ030000460.1 coordinate 276,411, forward strand.
CCTGAGAGCTATAATCTCCGGCTATTCAAGTATAATGTCAATCGACATCTCCAGTTGCTTTGCTCTTTCCACTACCCTCCTCCTCTCCAGAGACGTCTGGTTTCTATTCCTAATATTATTGAAGGAGCTTTTGTGTAGTCTACGCCCTATTTTAAAATCATTTTTTGTGGATCCTATATATATCTTTTCAATGTCTGGATTATCAATGGATGAGATTGTGCATTGGTATACCACAGATTTTATGTGGCATTTATTTTTCAGAAGGCAATTTTCAGGGATTCTACAATCACATACTTTTTCATTATTCTTGTCTAATTTTAATTTAGGATCTTTATTTGTTGATTTTGGCATGCGTGTTTTTTCAGGATTTTATTACTATGATTTTTTATAATACTTCTATATTTTCAGTACAGCTATGACATAATTTTAGATTTTTTTTCTATTAAAGATCTTGCTAAATTTGTGGTTATTAGGAAACTATTTTCGATTAATTCTAGAAATTTGTGTCCTAGCTTATTGCTAATAATTTGGTTGAATGGGAGGTGGTATTCCAAATAATTTTTGTTTTTCTGTTTTTCCTCTGGTTTGTAATATTATTTTTTATATAACGGATGTTAGGCTGTTTGTAACCACTATGTTTTAGAGCTTGGTTGTAAAATTACTGTGTTTATAGAATATTTCTTCATTTGCAGAATTCATGCTGATTTTTTTTCTCTATTGATGAGGGTATGCGTTTAATTATGGATGGGGGATGGTTTGACCTGGGGTGTACTTATTAGTATTAGGTTTTCTTGTTCATTAAGTTTAAAGTTATGATGAGAAAGTTTTTAAATTTAGCTTTCTGAACTCACAATATATTATCTTTCTGATTTTATCTACTTTAAAATAAGTGGATCTCCTCACTACCATGAGGTCATCATCTCGGTATAGTCCTATGTCTTTAATGACTAATTCACGGTGCGCAGTTAGGTAGTTTTTTTTTTTAAGCATTTCACCCCAAGCAAGGCGGGAAGCCACTAGGACGCAAGGGGTTACAGAAAATTTAGAGCAAGATCAGATAGGAGTGATAGAAGAAAGGATGAGGAGGAGGGTAGTGGATAGATCAAGGCAACTGGAGATGTCGATTGACATTCAATTGAATGGCTGGAGATTATAGCTCTGAAGGAAACTGGAATAGGGAACAGAGTTCCACAGGCGAGAGGTGCGAGACATGAAGCTATTGGAGTAGAAGAGATGACTACACTTAGGAGTTTCGACAGTGAAGGGGTGAGAGCGGGATGCCATCCTCGTAGGGCGCTTGAACTCATGACGTCTCGGAACCAGCGAATGCAGATCCTCGGAGAAATTTCCATGAAAGTATTTGTAGAACAGACAGAGGGAGGCGACGGCGCGTCTGTGAGAAAGTGACTGTAGACGAGATGCCAGAGCAGGGCCAGCTACATTGCATATTCGCCTCTGGAGCCCATCAAGAACCCCGAGGCAAACAGAAGGGGCACCAGACCATATATGGCAGCAATACTCCATGCAAGGGCGAATTGTTGATTTTAGATCTGGAGGATCGATTCCAGGGAGAAAAATTTCCTGGCGCGGCACAGGGAGCCAACTTTCCTTGCGGTGGACGAAGCAATTGACTCAATGTATTTGTTGCATCTCAGGTCAGCAGTCAACGTGAGACCGAGCAGCCGCAGAGAGTTGCTCTCGAGAAGTTAAGCGTCAGACATTCTAATGGAGCGCAGACCGACAAGGTCATAAGACTCTGCAGAGTCTAATGATTCCATTGTGATGTCAAACTGGTCTTCAGAGTTTTAATACATTGGTCTCCGTTATGAATGAGGAAAGATCTTTTTTTGCACTGAGAAAATTGCACCCTAATACAGTTTGATACTGAGGATTACTACCAGTTAATATCAAGAAATTTATTCACGACTGCCCTAGAGTTTGCAACAGTACATTCAGATCTAACAGAAGAAGAAAAGAACATAATTCTGAATGCCAAAAAATGAAGATAGGTAAAAGTCATAAGAATTTAGAAATAATCAAATTATATTATCTTTATTCTACGCCTTAATTCTTTGTCTACATTTATTTTGCGCGCCATTTTTTTTTTTTAAATATAAGCATTCTTTATGATATCTTAACATAATGTTACTCTTAAATGTTATTAGGATCCGAACTACGTAATATTTTGAATAGGTCGTAGTATGCGTGCTAGAAAAAGAAACACATGAGCAATGTACCGTGCCCCTTTTAATTTTATTTTAAGTTTAATTAACCAATATCAATTGCAGCTAGGACGAAAAGCGAAATTAAAGTTAATCCTTTAATAAAGAATTGATATTTAAACCTTTAACTCTCTTCGATATTTCAATTTAACTTTAAAGGTGTTATTTCTGCAATTTTTAATCGCGTGGAACTACAGTAATTATTACCTTTCCTTTCATCTTTTTTATGATTCACCGCTATCAAAAAACGGACGAACGGACATGCGTTCACTGTGATATAATTATGTAGATACACAGGAAAATCTTTCTTTACCAACGCGTTTCGTCCTCTGATGGCCTTTTGAAGGACGGAACTCTTTGGTAAAGAAATAGTTTCCTATTGTTTTTATTTATATTGTCTTTTTACATATATATTATATTCATATCTCAATTTTTACAAGCACACGCAAACGCGGAAGCACACACACACACACACACACACACACACACATATATATATATATATATATATATATATATATATATATATATATATATATAAAGAAATAATCATACGTAGAATCAATCAGCAATGTTAATGCGATTAATGGCGAAATCACTTCGCTAGTAGAAACATAATGTATGCATCAAAATACTGTTAATCCATTGAATGATGTGATCCTCATTTATAAAACTGTTGTCAGATGTTTCTAGTGTATATTTTTTAAGTTAAGCAAGTACTTTCAAAGAAACATTCCTTCATCGTCAGGCTGTATTTTTTTTCCTTTAAAGTTAAAACTTGAAGACGAAATAATTGTTTGTAGACCGAAAGATGTTTTTTTAAGAATGTGCTATTTATTGGCGGTTGTACAATCGCGGAATATGCGAGTCGCAACGCTAAAGTTCAAAATTTCAAGTGAGAATGGTTATATGAAATTTGTAATATAGTAAATCCACGAATTCTTTTTTTAAAAGTGGTTTTCAGTTAACATGACATGAACTAAGTATATAGTTCAATTAATATAGTGATATGCCTTAGTAGTTTTTTTTTTCTCAGGAATTTTGTATATATATATATATATATATATATATAGGCATAAACAGATTAAGATAGATATATAGATAGATATATAGATAGATATTGTCTCTTCATTGCAGCGAACTCCGTGTGCCGTCAGTGATAGTGTGAGAGACATCAATCTCTTGTCAGGTGCAGCAAGTGTCGAATCCATTGTCCATGGTCCCCGTCGCACGGACAGGGGTACCAGGACCCACCCCATTATCGTGTGCATAGTGTCGACTATGTTTGGTGCCTCGTCACTAATGAGATGTTCCTAATAATTGGTTCAGACATCAGAGGTCAGTTTTGGGTAGCCAATTAAAGATGTATTGGCAGCTTGTTTGGAATCTCCGGAATTTATTTCCTTCCTCTCTTCCAGAGTCTCTTTCCCGTTATCTTATGAGAATCCATATTAAACATTTCTTTCTTTCTTTTCTCCACTTTTCCTCCCCCACTCTCTTTTCTTTCTTTCTTTATTCTTTTTTTTTTCTTTTTTCATACCTTCTTTCTCATTTTGTTCCCGACTTCTTCATTCTCGTTGCTTTTCTTTTATCGTATACAGACTGAACATTTTACTTTTTTAAAGTTTCCATGTTTGTCTTTCTTTCTTTCTTTCTTTCTTTCTATTTAATTTTACAATTCCATATCTATCTATCTATCTATCGATCTCATTGTGCTCATATCTATCTATGTATCTGCAATAAATGTTAGCATTTTTAATATGTGGATGAGCCTATTATAGTCTGATTTTCTTTAGGTATGTTACGGATTGAGTTTGATAGGTTATGGTGTGTTTAAATGCGACCCTATTGTGCTATGGTCAGGGATATTTAACATATAGTTCAATATAATTATTCATGTAAATTCCCAAATAATAATATCAATTCTTTTTATGTTAGATCTTGCAGATGATTTCTTCTTGTTGATGATAGCGTAGCGGTAGTATTACCATTGTTGTTGTGAACATCGAACGACGGACGTCGGGGTTACCAATCTTGTAGTGACGGTGTTATCAATATTTAACTTTGGCTAGGAAAGGTGAGATTAAGGACAATGCATGGACGCAATGCAATTTATATTTGACGTAAATAGCACATAGAATAAAATACAAAACTGAACGGAATGATTTCAAAACATAACAATTGAATTTATTAATGTTTGATGTACATGCATGCGAACTGAAAAGGTAGGACAGAGTCGTGTCCCTTTGATTAGGTAATTGTTGTACCTGAGTTCATATTAAGAAGAAGAATATTAAACTGTAATTTAGAAGAATAAAGTTTGGAATTGTGAGTTGTAAAGTTGGTAAAAGTTCAGTAGAGATTTCAGAGTTCGTACTTGCGTGAATGTTGGTAATAGTCTTTACCGTCTGACCGAAATGGTTAAGACGGAAGTTCTTGAAGATTACATCTTGGCACTTGGTAGCAAGGAATGAGACGTGCGAGAGAGATGAATGAAAAGAAAACTCGAGGGAGTTTACACGTGTGGGGTTTACATAATGGTCGTGAGACTCCCAGCATATGAGCGGGAAAACAGATTAGTCATGTGCAGGCGTTTTGATTGGTCGGAATTGACCAATCAACAAGCTAGATTGAAGGTGATTGACCAATGAATACTTGTTATATTTGTATGAAAGTAGGATGTTACTTACCAGAGAGGAAGAGTGCATTTCCTAAAAAGAGGTAAGGCTGGTTTGTTGTGGAAGATCCCATAATAGCGTTAGCTTTTTAAATTTTTCATTGTAGATAATTAACTTGTTTTTCTTGTTCTCATCGACTAATGTTATGTATTTCTTTATATTAATCTACAGGAAAATTCATCCTACATATCGTTACCATGCACTTGATTTTTATAGAAAGAAAAAGATTAATTTGGTGATCTATGAGGGAGATACATATGAATATATATATATATATATATATATATATATATAGTTTTAAAAACAAGGAATGTATTGATTTTAATTTAATTTTATTAGACTAATAAAATTAAAATCAATACATTCCTTGTTTTTAAAACTATATATAAATTTTGTACCTCTAAACATTTATATATATATATATATATATATATATATGAATTCAGAGTTTTTTTCTCCTATTAACCAACTGAAGACAGTAGGATACAGCCAGTTTAGCCACAAATTTAGAGGACAAGAGCTAGTTGCATAATTTTCCCAAGGGTATTTGCACGGAATATTTCTACCAAGAAATTGATATATACAATATATACAATATATTAAGCAATGCACGGACAAGAGTGTGATGATAGTCTGTTTCTGTTTACATGGGTGACTTCCAAGCAACGATAAACACATGCATATAAGACGCTGTATTGCTTAATATATTGTACTGTAATTGTCATCTTTGATAATGCCGTATGTAAGCCGAAAGCTTAGATTGGATTAAAAAATACGTATCAGTATTGTGATTTTCTTTTTTCGTTTAATGATAATGTTATTAAACTTATCAGACGTTAGGAAAAGAAGTTACATATAATAAACAGACAGCACTTGTCTATATTATTTAATGAAACGCATGAATGAAAAAAATACTGCATAAATACACACATAATATATATATATATATATATATATATATATATATATATATATATATATATATATATATATATATATATATATATATATATATATATATATACACACAAACACGTACACGCACATAAAAAATACATCCAGATATATATATATATATATATATATATATATATCTTCACACATACACACGTATATACACACATGTATATTTATACATATATGTGTGGGGGGGGTGTATGTATCCACAAATCCAAATACAAGCAAGTAAATATCCCCATATATAAACGCGTATATACACATACATCCACATATGTGTACACTTATAAATACCATATAATCACCTACAAATGTCAAAGCAGTTATATGAACATATATCAACACACATATGTTCATCTACAACTATCTATACGCATATAAAGTATAACAGAAGCAATTAAACCTTTATATAGAGATACCAGGTGTTATTTCAAGTTTAGGTAATTTAAAATTCCGGATTTTCCATGGGCAGGCCTCCCAAATATTAGATGTTGTTTGCTATTTTGAGACGGTATCTGTGCCTACATTTAAAGATAATTTCATTGCTGTTATTTAGTATCTTCTCAGGTTCATTATGCTTGATCATTAAGAATTTCTCCTTAATGCGGATATCACACCAGTCTCCAAATTTCTAGGAGTTCGAACCCTAGAGATAATTCTCCATTTCCCCTGTGGGTTGAAGACATTTTCCACTAGTTCTCAATAGTATGTTTGGTGTTTAAGGGATTCATTAGTAAAGGAATGGCGATGGTTATAAATGCGTTATTTCCAATTCCCAGTAGATATTCCAATATAAATCATTTTTTTTTTGTTCGTATTCTTTTTGGTGTAGACCGTAGCTTCGCACACAAGGTTTTTCCGTCATGCATAATCCTCCCACTGGTGATTTAGTTTTTATCCTGCAATTACAGGTAGATATACATTTTTTGTAATAGATTAGCATTAAATTCTCTAATAATATTATTATAGTGGGAATTTATAATTTTCTCCACATTGTTCACACATGAGTAACTAATTTTCAAGTTCATTCCATTAAATAAATTTTCAGTGTATTGTTTTTACTAAAGTGTTTATCTATTAAATTTAAGAAGTACTTTCCTGTATTAATGTTGGATAATTTACAGAATGTAGGGTTGTACCATACTGCCTTCCTTTTTCTAATCTTGAATATATATATATATATATATATATATATATATATAAGATTAAAAAAAGAGGCAAGACGAAAAATTATTCTTATCCTGCGGGACTTTGTAATGCCTAGTGAAGGTCGGATATTGCTGAACGTGTTTATATACAAAGGTGACGGTTTATTAACGCTTATGAGTTTGATAACGTCTGTGAATGTTCATCATTTGGTTAAAAAGTTAATGAAAACATGTAGGGCATAAAGTGCCATAATTTAAAGTTTGTCAAAACCTAATCGAATAATATTCAAGAATTTTTTCGTTGCCTAAGTATTGCAATATCTCATTCTTCTTTCCTTTACAGATATATACTATCTGAAATTAATTTACACACACACATTATATATATATATATATATATATATATATATATATATATCCATGAATCATTCATACAATAAAACAAATAGAGAGGTTAATGAATTAAATGGCGAGAATACATCCTCGCAAACAATATAAATAAGATACATCAACCCCGAACCTGTATATGAATGATATGATCCCCGTTTATAAATTCCAGTTGCATAAGGTCTTTTTAATTTTTTACAAGCTTTCGTCTGTTCATACAGACATCCTCAGGTATGGAAATCGATTTTGTTCTTGTTTTTACTTCTTGGTAATAAGAGGACAACAAAAATAGAGATGTAATCCGAAAAAATGCTATAAGAAATGTGTTATTCTTTTGGAACGTGCGGTCGCAACGCTGAGTTTGAATTTTAAATTTTAAGGTTGTGCGTTTTTGTACAAATATAGTAATAAGAGAATTCTTTTTTACTGGTAAGTTTTACGTCAATGTGGCATAAACTATATTGTTCAATAATTACAGTAATGTCACACTTATTGTCCAAACGTTGCACGTTACTTTCGAGAAGTAAAAACAAAGTAAAAGAAACACATACATAAACATTTTACATAGATAAGGACCCTTTGTAATGTGTGAGGTTTACTTGAGTATACAATTTTTTTGTATTTCTTTAAGGCATGTGCTACCAGGCATTTATTTGAATGATTTTTCAATCAATCTAAGGGCTCCAACTACAACTGGAAATATAGATGTCCTCGTGTGCCACATTTTCGAGATTTTTATTTCAAGTTCTTTTTATGCCTAGAGTTTTTGAAAATCTTAAAAGATACATGAAACTCTACAGGGAGTGCAAATTCAATAAACAAACACATTTTTGGCGGTCTTTGATCACGATGTCTGGGCGATTAATTTTGATTGTTCTGTAAGTGTCTATCGTAAAGTCCCATACAATTGTTACAGGACGAATTTCTGTAACCTATTCTGGGATTGTGTTTATACCAGTTTTTTTTTTTTCGGTTTTCTTCCAGTAAAAGTTTCATATTTTCCAGTGCAGTTATTGCCCCATTCTATCATACCGAGTTTTATATTCAATGAGTGCTAACACTCTGCAAACTGATACATGATGGTCATTTAATTCTGAATATTTATCACAGAATCTGCATTTGGGGTCAACACAATTTTTCAGTATATGTTCTAGGTAATTTATATGTAGCAAGCATTAGTCATTTGCAGCAAGAATAAAACCTTCGGTTTCGGCTTTTAACGCTTACATTACGTAACCACTGAGGGGTACGAGGTTTGTCTGCACGAGCTTGTCTAGTGCGGGCAGAGTATTGAACGTGAAGACGCTTATATTGCCATCATTTCTGCATTTAGTATATTGCATTTGTTTGTTTGTTTTCTAGTTTTGCTTTTTTTTTCTGTTTTTAAGCGTTTCACCCTAAGCAAGACGGGAGGCCACTAGCACGCAAGGGGTTACAGAGAGTTGGAGCGAGAGCAAAGAGGAGTGATAGAGGAAAGGAGGAAGAGAAGGAAAGGGAATGTATAGTTGGAGATTATAGCTATCAGGAAAACAGGAAGAGGGGAGGGAGTTCCACAAGCGAGAATGGCGAGGTATGAAGCTATTTGAGTAGAAGAGTTGGATACATTTAACAGTTTGGACAGTAAAAAGGTGAGTGCGTGATGCCAGCCTAGTTGAACGCTTAAATTCATGGAATCTGGGAACCAGTGAAAGCGGCTCACCGGAGCAGATACCATGAAAGTATTTGCAAAAAAGACAGAGGGGGGGCGATGACACGTCTGTGTGAGAGCGACTGCTGACGAGATGCCAGATCGGGGTCAATTTTGATTTCTTTTTTAGTTTTTTGCCGCTGCAGTAGGTTTACCTGCACTTCTTCAACAAGATGAAATTCCATTTGGAATTTTTTGGCTTCCATTATTACTGAGTGTTATGGGACCTTACCCACAATAACATAATGGACTATTCCATACGTAATAAATACTGCACCTCAAGAGGAAGCAGAGAGTTCAGTCTGAAGTCTGGAGTGAAGTCCGTCAGAAGTCTGTCAGTCAGTCAGTCAGAGCGAGTCAGTCAGTCGAGTCAGAGGCAGTCCGAAACAGAGTCGCGTATAGACAATTACTACTAAACCTGATTGTTCGTACTAACGCTTTCTACTTCTCTGTATATATTCCTGTTTATAATAAATCTGTTGTTATTCCATATACGTGTTCGAGTTTTTCTTTATTGGTTCTACCTTGGACTATCACCGTGTTACAAGGAACCGGACCATAACACTGAGTAATATTTCATGTTCTTTTACACCAGTCATCATTCAGTCTTTTGTAGCTTCCAGGTATCTTTAAAGACCAATTATTGTGGTTTTGTAAGACAATTCCAGTTGAACTAATCCTCTGCCTACTTCGGATTCGGACACATACAGCTGATCAACATCAGCCTTAGGATGATGCATACGGTAGGAAATGATAAGCTTTCTTGTTTTGATATCCATTCGCTTAAATTTCAGTTATAGTCCAATTAAGGATGTTGAAACAGTATTGAACCACAGGGACAGTAAAATTGTTTATGGCTGATATTGTGATTTTGAATTAATTTCAGTATTCATCACCAAATCTACACGTCTCTAGTAATCTTATATTCTTCTTAATTTTAGTTTGCTGTATTTCCTGTCCTTCGCTGACTTCTAGATATTTGTAGGCTTCTTTGTTCCTGTTCGCTAACCTTTGTGACAAAATCTAGATCTAGAGTGTATTTCTGTAATTCTCCCTTTCCCGAATATTACTTTCGCACATTATTATTATTATTATTATTATCGATAGGACAGTGTTATAGTCCAGTTTAGGACCAAGGAAGATTAACACGAACACAAGAGTAGAAATAGCGAAGGTATATTACACGAAATAATAATACAAGATGTGGAAGGTGTTAGTATGACTGTCAGTCTGGTTTGGAGTGAACTACTACTGGCTCGACTCGATTCGGTATCTAGACACCCCCCACGAGGGTTGCATGTGGCCCAAGGCCGAATTTAACGGGGGGGGGGTTCCCGAGACAGTAGACTCGGCCAAAAAAATCCCGTAGAACCCGTATAAACGGGATCGGGTTGGTCAACCTCCCCGAACGAGGCCCTTCCCTTCGGCGGAGCCACGTCCCGGTTCCTCTCTGCTCAGAGGCAGAGAGTTCGACCGTCAAGTCGAGAAGCTCCGCTCGATTCGGTATCTAGACCCCCCCCGCCACAAGGGATGCATGTAGCACAAGGCCGAGTTTAACGTGGGTTTTTCGTGCCCGTAGAATCGGCCAAAAAAAATCCCGTAGAACCCGTATAAACCGGATCGGGTTGGTCAACCTCCCCGAACGAGGCTCTTCCCTTCGGCGGAGCCACGTCCCGGTTCCTCTCTGCTCAGAAGCAGAGAGTTCGACCGTCAAGCCGAGAAGCTCGGCTGGATTCGACCCTCTCTCTTGAGAGGCGTAGTGTACATATTGTTAGGAAAATTTCATTCTGTAGTTATAGGTAAGGACCCATGACAGACAGATTCCTTCGAAACTCTAATATTGAAATACCAAGTACATATCTGCTAGTCAGAATCAAGCAATCGTAATATCCTTTAGAAATGTCTGTAATGAGGTTCTTGTTGTGACTGGACCGTCACCCATTAACATATCTTACACACTAAATAAAGCGAGATATTTTTTTTGATGTCTTTCGTTGTTTTAGTATTTCGATAAGCAGAAGGCTGTCTCTTTGATATGGGCAGATGAGATATTACTTACGTGAACACAATATCGATGTCGTGGCAAGCTAACGACAAGCACAACGCATTTCACAAAGTGGACAAAATAACGATTAATTTATTATTTATTGGAAGTTGACTCAATAGTTTAGTAACTTAACTAGAAAAAGTTCTAATTCAATATGCAATGGTAGATAAGGAGAAAATAGTGGTAGGCAGAAAAGATAGAAAACGGGCAGGATTTTTGTATGGAAAGACAAATGTGTCAAATAAAGGAAAAGACGAGAAAAAGAAAAATAAAAGGAAAAAAACGAACGGATAAATGTTCGATAAAAACAAAGATTTATTGATATGTTTTTTACGGATTATCAACCTTTTGCAGTTTACTAAAAGCAGAAATATAACTGGTGTTCAAGAATTGCATTTGGAGTTCAGCTCTGCGATTTCTAATTTCGACTCTTTAACCATTATACTGTCTGCCCATCCAGGTTTACAGAAGCTGTTATTTGTAATCGGTCGCCTATCTAGTTACTCTCCAGCTTAGTATTCTTTTTCTCGTTTCTAGCAATTATTTTCTATTTCTTAATACCCTGCTTAGCATTTGGAAGGCATCTTCCGCTATCCCAATGCGCCATCAGATTTCAGTGTCGCATTTTTCATCCTCTGCTAAAACAATTCCTAGATATTTAATTTTTTTCTACTTGTTTGATTTTGTTAACTCTGATTTTCAATTCACACTTTGATTTCATCCTTTTGCTAACAACCATTCATTTTGTCTTTCTGTAGTTGTTGTTTAATCCTTTCATCTCGCTTTCCTTCACCATTTTGTATAGCTTTCGTGTCTACCATCAACACTATATCATCTACATATTTTATGTTATTAAGATTATGGACGCCAATCATGAATACTGGTAGGACTTCTAATTCTCTCAGAATCGCCTCGTTGTATAGATTAGATGTTTGGTGAGAAAACTCATCTTTGTCTCACCCCCCACCCCCTCTCTATTTTTATATATCAGCTGAACTTTATTTTTCGTTTTCAACGGGTCAGGCTAACATCAACGAGCCTCATTAAAGTTTCTTTAAACATTATTATGATTATGAATAAAAAATTTATTTAAGTCAACATTTCAAATTATGACGGTTAAAAAAAGTTATATAATGCATTACAACGACTCGAGGTACCAAAATCTATCAACTAGTGTCACGGATTATTACAAGTCAAGAAAGAAACGAACGAGTCATTGCTTATTTGTTTAGAATAAAGTTGACGGTTGAGTTTCCCGTGGTAATTTCGAAGTTTATGACTTTTTGACCTTCTGTAAAATAATTAATTTCTTGTATCGCAATTTGATGAACTTTTGTTGGAAAATTAGGAAGAACGGTTTAATTCAGTGTAGATATCACCCTTAACATGAAATATCTAAAATTTTATATATAAGTATGATAATACTCTGACTTTTTGGAGTCTTCTAGAACTGTTTGGAACAGTCACGAACTTCATTTTGTTTATTTATTTGTATTTTGTGTTATAGCTACAAATTATTAAATGCGTTTTTTTAAAAAAAACAAAACAAAAACACGTATTATCGAAATGCATCATTATTATCAGTGTTGCACTTTCCGTACTTTGTAAAATAAATTTAATTTTTATACTTGTCTGAGTTTGGTATCTCCGATTTTGCACTTCCCACCCTTTTGCTAACAGCTGCCCATTTTGTTTTCTTGCAGTAGATGTTTAATCCTTTCTTCTGGCTTACCTTCACTACATTCTGTAGAAGTTTGTGTAACTTTCTGTTGCTGACTGCTATCAACACAAAACCCAAATATGTATTTGTCTTTCTATTTTGTTTATTGGTTTGATTTGGCTTATTTAGTTTTACAGCGTATCAACCTCAATGGGTTATTTAAAGTCGACAATATTTTTGGATAGTTTCGTATGAATACAATATGTATTCTTTGTACGGAATCAGTTTGTAGATTAGGTTATGTCGAGAGGCAAACGTATTGCTGGTAATAAATTTTTTTTCAAAAATGTATTGCTGGTATTTTTGCTAAATCATCTATTTTTATACTTTCATAGTGTTTTTGACGTCAGTTTGGTTAACAATTTTCCCAAAGCTGGAACCCTAACAGGCGCTACTACACTGAGCAAGGGTGGATCTGGGAACTGCAATTCCCAGTGGCTCAACGCTCCTCAAAATCTCCCGATCAGAGGCCTTGCTGCCGGATGTAATATATCGTCATACCCAGGACGTTGTTCTTGATAGGTAGAGTTAAAAATCAGAAGAGATATAGAAGAAGAGATATAAGGAAATCTTCATTTGAAATTTGGAGAGAAATTACTTCGTTGAAAATTATAAATTTGTTAAAAGGTAAATATGGTGCCAATGCGAAAAGATCTGGAAACATGATGATTATTTATTGCAGAACTAATAAACTATGCGGTTGTGCATTTGTCTTCATCGAATTTCATTTTATTCACCGTCAAATCTGTTAATCGCTTTGATATGTGTGTTACTAATTATTTACACTATTTACACTATTGTCCTCATCTTCGTTGCCATATTCACGACGTTTCGGCTGTTGTAACCTTCGGCCTTCTTCAGGTGATTGAAAGTTCGAACTGAACCCTTTATTTCGTCCACCCAGGTAGACTGTTTTAGTTCCACGTGTCGGGGCTCTTCCGGATGTCACAGTATCAATTATCTCCTTTTAACTGAACTGGCTCATGTGTCCTTGAGGTCACATGACTCATTGAAGAATCAGCTGAAGAAGACGGGAGCGTACAACGGCCGAAATGGCGTGAATATGACAATGAGCAGTCCGAACAATGTAAATAATTACAATACCACATCTCAGAAATATACACAGAGATTGCGTCACTGATCTTTGGTAAATATCGGACGATCATTGGATTGAGATCGGAGTAAATAAAAGTCCTTTTATCGGGAATTTGTACGCCGAATCCATATTTAATTCTCCCTTACTACCAATCTCATTAGCATGCACATACTGGTTTTTTGTTTTTGCTTTGTTTTTTGTTTTGTTTTTTTTTTGTTTTTTCAGATACAATAATCTTTAGCGTGTATCAATTTACTAGCGCTGTATATTGTATAATTTTTGGGAAATCAAATAAGTGATTTTGCCGACTTTTATTTCTTTGCTGCTTATTCAAGAAGACCACGATATTGGTTAATTCAAAGCCGTAAGAGAAAAATTAAGGACCAAATAAAATGGAATAAAATAATGGCCGTATTTTCAATTTGTGATAGATAGATAGATAGATAGATATGAAAAGAATGGGAAAGTTATGATATGAATGAGAAAGAAAGATAGACACAAACAGACTGAGATAGATAGATAGATAGATAGATAGATAGATAAAATATTTACACTTTGGGTGGACGATTATTTGAAAATCAGAAGTGATAATATCTTTGGAAGTAGTATCTATCTGTTCAACATTCCTTACGATATATACTTGAATTCTTGTCCAGATGTTGCCAGAGCTATTACGCATATTTCACTTGCTATAACGCATATTTCACTTGCTATTACGCATATTTCACTTGCTATCACACCTGCAATTCCTTCTTCTATACCTTAAACCATATTTGTCTTTGTAACACAAACCTATTCTGTAACATCTGATGAATATTTTCACTATTTCAGTCACTACTTTATCGATCTCATTCCACAATTCGTTTTGAATTGTGTAAGACCACCAACACACGAGCTGTATTGCCATGCAATTAAAAGCTTCCATTTTCCTGAGCTGTATTCCATTACATGCAAATGTTCCATAGGAATTGTATGAACCTATCTCTGCTACGCTCCAGGTTTGTTCTGGGTATGACGATAAACTACATCCGCGTCCTGGGTAAGACTATAAATTACGTCCGCGTCCTGGGTAAGACGATAAACTACATCCACGTCCTGGGTAAGACGATAAACTACGTTCGCGTCCTGGGTAAGACGATAAACTACGTCCGCGTCCTGGGTAAGACGATAAACTACATCCGACTCCTGGGTAAGACGATAAACTACGTCCACGTCCTGGGTAAGACTATAAACTACATCCGCGTCCTGGGTAAGACGATAAACTACGTCCAACACAATGCCTCTGATCAGGAGGTTTTGAGGAGCGTGGAACCACCTCTTAATTGCTGATGTTCCCAGGTTCACCCGGACTCGGGGTGGAAGCACCTGTTAGGGTCCCAGCTATGGGCAAATAGTTAATCCACAAACTAGGGTCAAAACACTATGAAAGTGTCAAAATAGGTTTTAATACCAGAAATGCTTACTTAAAAAAGAATATTATCATGAATACATATTTGAAAAACAAATATTACCAGAAAAAAAACTAAAATTCCTACCAGAAATAGATTTTTGAAGGAAAAAATATTACCAGAAATAGATTTTTGGATTATACTCAAAAATATGAGTAATTGAAATATGATTCGAAGATATATGTATATATGCACAACTTTTTTTTTTACCAAACTAACGCTATGAATCTATTTCAAAAATTCTGTTGGCATTAAATAACCCACTGAGGTTGGTATGCCATAAAACAAAACTACCAACCAACCTACGCCCCAAATTATTTGTTAAATAGGAAAAAGCAGATTGGGCTATCAAGCTTTGGTTGATACCCGGTCTAGGAGATTGGACAACACTGATTTAAAAAAAAAAAAAAAAACGTTTGAACGTGGGACGGGCAACTCTACCTCGACAAAAAAAAAGACCTAACATCGTGAGCTTGTGCTTCTATCATTAACAGGTGAGCCTACAGGGATAAATAGATAAAACAATATATATTAATATAATTGCAGATATCCGCTGAGAGTGGACGGAATGATTGCTGGATAGTACGTATACGAAACTCAGGATGCTGAAGTTAACACCAAGTACGTAAATATAATTACATTTGAGCCAACATTCCAAGAAAAATGCCTTTGAAAATTATTACCTAAATAAAATAGGATATCAGTTTAATATTTAGATGAAACTTTGAATTGTTGCCTGTATTTTTCCAAAATAACAAAGAATGTGCATGGGTTTTGGATAATATTGTTTGAATAAAACTCCCTCCATTTTGTAGAAAAATAGTTTGAAAATCATCAAATAGCGGGCGAGAGAGGGTGAGAGCAAAAAGCATTGAAAAAGTGGTTAGTTTGTTTCAGCACTATGATGTATTTCCACCCGCACCCTACACGATTTCCTGATTTTGATAATTTATGGATTTATTTTTAACAGGTTCGATACCTGTCAAAAAACACATTTTCCTTATGAAGATTTCTCGAAAAGGCAGGACGATAGACGTAGAATGCACCATTTTATGAAACATATGCGGTGTCTATTTCAAATAATTGTAGTGTCCACTATAATAAACTTTGATGCAATATATATATATATATATATATATATATATATATGTACACATTTATATATTTACACACACAAACACAGACACACATACACATACACAGACACACACACATATATATATATATATATATATATATATATATATATATATATATATATATATATGTGTGTGTGTGTGTCTGTGTACATACACACAAACATACAGAAATGTAGAGAGATAGATAGATAAATATATATATATATATATATATATATATATATATATATATATATATATATATATATAAATATATAATAAGGGAAATATAGAGATGAACAAACTGAGATATACTAAAAATAGATCGATAGATATGAACAGGATAAGAATTAATGAGATAGTCAGATAGATAAATACAGAAATAGATAGATATCAGTTTTGATAGATAGATAGATAGAAAGAAAGAAAGAAGAAAGAAAGAAAAAATGTGAACATTATGAATGTACATTTATTAGAGAAATAGAAGCGATATCATGACTTCTGTCTTCACCTGTGGAACATTCCTGACAATATATATTGGGAATATTTTCCAGATTTTTCCTTTTGACCCACTTTTCTCTAGCATTTGTTGCCATTCCATCTGCAGTTCCCTCTGATATATCTTGAACTTTATTCAGTTTTGTAGCAGAGATCCATTTCGTAAGCCCTAAAGAATATTCTAGTCATATTAGTGTCTTTTTTGCCTTGCAGCTTATTTAGTGTTCCCTGTTAAGTTAGATGTGAATAACAACACCAGATGCTTTCCGGCATCCACCTGAAAGCATTTTGTAAGCAGGAAATATAATATCATTTAATGTTCTGTGTAGTTCACAATTTTGTGAAAAAAATTACGACCTGTGATGGTTTTTAATCATTTCACCCCAAACAAGGCAATAATGCCCCTAAGTTGCATGGTGTTTCAGAGAGTGAAATAGAATGAGAAAACTTTACAGAGTAGAAGTGAGGAGAAAGAACAACAAACAAACAATATTCAGGAAGACAGATTTCAAGTCACAGGGAAGCATGAAATCAGAAAAGAGTTTTTCATTCTAGAAGTGCGAGAATAGACACTATTGGAATAGAACAGACGTTTGCATCTGGCTAGTTCAATAGTAAGATTGTGAGATCAAGCTGATAGTCTCGTAGCACGTCTAAATTCATACAGGCGAAGCAACAAGGAGGAACGCTCAACTGATCATTAAAATATGTTTAGAAATGACAGTAAGAAGCCACGTCACGTGAGTAAGTGACTGATGTCGAGATGTCAGGACAGGATTGATTACGTTACAGACATTTCGATCGTTAAGGTCTTCTTAAATGTACGGACTTTCTACATCTGTCACAGTGATATCCATCTTGAAATTACGTCCTTATTACCTACAAGAGTAAGATTCTAAGTACCACTGAGAACAAAATCGTTTGTTACCGTGTCTGCTTTTAGTTGCAAATTTGCATCGCCATTGAATTTCACCATTGGTCTTCATAAAAACAAAGGGTTTTATCTGATGAAGATAACATATGTTGCATCTGTTGAATCTCAGAACCTGTTTTTAAGATTCTACCAACATATGTTCGTTGTTGACCGACTGCTACTCTGCAGTGTCAAGTAGTTTTATCTCATTTATAATTAACGCCAACGGGACCATTTTAACGAACACCATGAAACACTGAAAGTTTAAACCTTGACGGAAGGTGACGATTGAAATGGGTTTCATATCTCCCGAATCATTATAGGTGATTTGAAGACAATCCAATTCATTCAACATTTCTTATTCCTTCTAGTAACGATATTGTTACTGTTTAATTTTTTTTTTTTTAAATAATTTTAAAAAATCGTTATCATTTTCTGTGCCGTGTCCCTTCAGGACGTTGGCTATCATGTCTCTCTAGAATTTCTTGTCATTTGCAGCTCTTTTTGTGACTTCTTCTAATTTCTGTTCTGCAAACGATTTAGGAAAGATCGTTAGGTCGATTATAGGCGATTTTCATCTGTCCATCATGCCATCAATATGTCTTACGTCTTTCCGATATTTAAATCCCTGTTTCGTCGTTATCTTCCCTAGAGATTTCAACTGCCTCTTTCTGATTTTAAATATAAGTGTCCTTTCTATTTCCATTTTATCTAATTTTGTCGTATCTCAGATGTTCAGAACATGGCATTCTCAGTATCCTTCTGTAGACCCATATTTCTGTTGATCCCAGTATCGTCTTCCTTTGTGATGAGATTATTCCGCTTTCACTGCCACAGAGCATGATCGATCTTACACAACATTTTAGTACTGTTTTCTTTGTTTCTAATGAAATTTTCCTATTTGTCGGGACTGCTTAACTTTCTCAGGTCTGCTTATCTTTCGCTATCCCAGTGCGCCTACAGATCTCAGTGCCGTATTTTTCGTTGTCTGAAAAAAATTCCAAGATATCGAATATTTGTGCTTGCTTGATTGTATTGTCATCAAATTGTAATTCTGATGTTGAACTGCATCTTTTGCTGAATCTATTATTGTTTTTTGAAGTAGCACAGATAATGGGTTACTGAGGCAACACTTCTTTGTTAATATATGTTTTGTAAAACATCGTAACAAACGAAATTTGATTGACAATATTTAGAGTCGGACTATTGTATTCATCTTTTAATTACTATGTCAAAGTTTCGATCAATGGGCACGTCAAACTTTATAACAAACTGATAACCTTCGAGAAATTTCAAACTGAATAATTTGTACAATTTACGAAGTTATCATTCAGGTCCCCAGGTATAAGGATAACTCGTTTTGACTGATTTTTCAGTTATTGCTAGTCCTGTTACTAGTGAGTATAGTTGTACTACACTATTCAGTGGCTGTAGCCTCAAAATTATTATATCAGAATAATAAATAAGCAATGCTTTAACACAGTGATTCAGGACTGTTCATTATACGAAACGCTAAATTAATCAAAACGATGCGCTCAAATAAGAATGAATCTTATTAAATGTGTTAGAAAAGTAAAATCGATGAGTCGTGTTCAATTTCTTAACGAGTTTGTTCCGTTCATTTTCGGAATAATGCCCTCGGAAAAGAAATCAATACATGTCTTCTCTTCAATAGCACCACTACCTCTACTTTTCAGGCTTGGGTGGTTCGTACTCGAGAAGGAAAATTTCTGAGAATTAAAAAGCGTGGAGTAGCTGACGGGAAATCACTTTAGTTTCCCATGAATACATTAAGTCAGCTATTAATTCTTACTGCTGACGTCATATAACCGACCCCATTTTTTTTTTATGTAGCTTGCAGAGGCTATGTCGCCTTCAGGAGATTCAGGTTACCTAGAAGTATGCAAGGGAAAAGAATACTTCAACACCCCACACCGCGAAGTCAAGCATTAAACTGGAGCGGAAACACACACACACACACACACACACACACACACACACACACACACACACATATATATATATATATATATATATATATATATATATATATATATATATATATATATATTGGCCCGGTCACACTCTGTATTTCACCTGAAGGTTCTGGAGGCGTTTTTACATCGGGTCCTGCAAGCCTTCTTTGTGCAAACAACGTGAGTGTTTGTTGGGACTCGCTGTCATCTGCCTCTAGTTCCTTCTTGCATATATACAAACATATATATATATATATATATATATATATATATATATATATATATATATATGTGTAATTTTTTTTCCACCTATTCACATTGTACATTTCTCTGTTTTAATATTGAATCTCCTGTGGAAGCCTGACGAGCGTGAGCGAAACCGGTTGCTTCCCCACCTTTGTTGTCGAGTTTTTTTTTATTATTATTTAATATTGTTTTAATATGGCTTGTAATATTAAATTTTATACTTTTTTATTTCGATCATTAAATTTTGTACCTACAAAATATCTTTTAAAATATATATATATATATATATATATATATATATATATATATATATATATATACCATCATTACATCATATTAAGTAATTTAAAATACAAAAAACACTGTTCTCTCAAAATATTTCTGGCAATTAGAAAATGTGGGCATCTCACCATCAATCAACTGGGAAATTATATCTAGGGCTAAGGCTTATGACGGTCAATAAATGCAATTTATGTTTAGTTTAAAAGACTTAACAAGAAAAACAAATTGATGGATACACGTAGTCATAAAAATTAATATCTGCGTTGATCCAGATTAATTTTTTGATTTTCAATTCTTAATTTAAATGACGTATTTTAATGTAAAAGAAGGATTTATTTGAATACAATTTCATGTTTTTGTTTACTAATTTGATTTATTTTGTCGTTCCAGAAGTTTTTCTCGTCAGAGTCCATATAGCACATTTACAGATCCATCATTCGTCCGCGTATTGTGTAGTGTTGCCATATCTGGTCTGGGATTTATTCTATGTATCTCGAGGTTCTTGGTAAAACCCAAAGAAGAATCTGCAATGTAACCCTGACCAGTCATCTTGACTTCAGTCACTTTCTCTCCGACGTAATATGGCTTTCCTTTTGCTTTTATACAAATATTGTCATGCCAACTGCTCTGACGAGCTTTTTTCCCTGGTGTCCCGACTACAGGAATTTAAGCGTGCTACTAGATTGGCATCTAGGTCCCACCCTCTTACTATTGAAATAGTTAAATGCAACCGCCACTTCTACTCCAACAGTTCATTTTCTCGCAATTCCCGCCTGTTGAATTTCCGTTTCCTCGCTACCCTGAAAAGTAAAATCTTCAACAATTTAAATGCAACATCAATCATCATCTTCTGCTGTTTTGAACCCCGTTAATCTATAATCCTTTAATTAATCACTGCACTTAACCATTTTTTTTATCACTTTCACTCTCTGGAACCCCCGGCGTACTAGTTACATTCCCGCCTTGCTTGGGGTGAAATGCGTTAAAAAAAAAAGAAAAAATAATAAATATACATATTATCCCTCACCTATCAACGTTCATTCTCTATTCAGAGCCGAACGATGGCGTTTTGCATGAAACTGCGAGTCGTTCTACCGGCGAGGAAAAATGTACATTTATATATATATATATATATATATATATATATATATATATATATATATATATATGTGTGTGTGTGTGTGTATATATATATATATATATATATATATATATATATATATATATATATATATATATTATGTTTGTGCAGACCGCTTTAGGAATTATTATCATAAATAAAATAGAAAATCAATTTTATTTTTAAATGAATTTTCCAGGAGTTATTGCACATAATAGCAAGTTGGCAAATGTACATGGGTTTTAGGTAAAAGTGCATATGGCATGAATAAGACTCCGTTGCTTTTGTATAAATGTAGTTTTGAAGTTGAAAAACCTCATCGTGTGAGGGAGAGTGAAAAAGGAAAGAGAAATTGCTAGGTTTGTTTTAGCAGTTTGATAGAATTCAACCCACCTTCACCCCCACACACACCGCGATTTCCTGATTTTGGTAATTGAAGTTACGGTTATCCATGTTCTTTGAGTTCTTGGAGATGTTAAATAATATATTATTCTCGTTTGGTGATTTATTATTGTGTAGTATTAAAAAAAAGTAATCTTTTCTACTTCCTTGTAATCTCGGGCGCCGTTTTCGGAAGCAATCTGACTTCGTTGGTTATTTGAGCGCGACCATTAATATTTAATTTTCCTCTGCCGATTGCAGAAGCTAAATAGGTTTGACTTCACTTGTTTTTGCGATACGAGATGTTAAGTCGACAGACGGATGGCGTTGAGCAGGCTTTATGAAAACACCTTAACATATAGTTAACACTGGTTACCGTGTCAACCGATATTCTTCGTTTCTTTTTTAATACCCAAAGAGAAAGCAAATACATTTACGTATTCAACAGTATGGGCAATAAAGAAAAAAAACATGTGCCATACTGTTTGTAAATCTGAATATGTTATATGATGGTTAACCGTTTACAGGAAATCTCCATGTTTCGGGGTAGGAAAATTCAATCATACAACAAAAGATACAGACATTCTACACTTTTTCTCTAAGAAAAACCTGTTATCTTTGTAACAGTAAATGTTATGAAATTAATAAAAACAATTCATACAAAAAACTTACCTTTAAGTAGCACTTTCTTTAATTCATTGCCGCTGACAATCGTTTCTCAGAATTTTCAGTGTATTCTATATTTTATTTTAAATGCTTTTAATTTATACTACCATAATTTCTTTTACATAATACAAGACATTTTGAAGGAAAATTAAAGATAAAAAGGCAGTGTCGTGTTACACACAAGTATACATTTTCAGATTTGTTTTACTCAGCTTTAAAATCTTCTTATTTGAAGGAGAAAGATTGCAAATCCACTCAGCACAATAGATAATAAAACACAAAGTAGGCAGGTGTTGATCTATAAAGATCTATTTTATTAATTACTAGCAGGAGAGCCCGGCGTTGCCCGGGGATGTAACAGTAAGAGATAGATCAAGTATAGACCATCATAAAGACTGAAAAATAAAATTGACAAAGATTATTATTTAAGGTTGACGGACACGCATGTCTTAATTAGTTTTTTTTGTTTCTTGTTTGTTTTTGTTTTTTTGTTTGTTTTTTTGTTTGTTTACAGATAGATAGGTAGATAGGTAGGAAGTACGATATATATATATATATATATATATATATATATATATATATATATATATACATATATATATATATATATATATATATAGATAAATATTAATATAGATAGATATGAAGATGTATAGACAGAATGATAGATGCTATGGACGCACTATGATAGATAGATAGATAGATAGATAGGAACACACTGTTGCGGCTAGCTAGAGAGATATACAGAATATGATTGAAAGATCGATAATAATGTATATATATATATATACTAGCAGTAGAGCCCGGCGTTGCCCGGGGATGTAACAATAAGAGATAGATCAAGTATCGCCCATCATAAAGACTGAAAAATAAAATTGACAAAGATTATTGTTTAAGGTTGACGGACACGCAAGTCTTAATTAGTTTTTTTTTTTTTTTTTTTTACGAATTGGTGAAACCCAAACTCAAGCAAAAACATTGTTTTCAATCGTTATGAGTCTACCGATTGAATAGAATTTTATTATAAACAACTGTCTTGTAAATGGAATTTTAAAGCATTCTGAATGTAAAAATAAAGAAGAAAGTGTGCAAGACAATAAGAAACACTACCTGCCAAAAAAAGTGTAGTTTTGTTGAAATCGGTTGAAAAATGTAGGAAATCCGATCCAATGAATAAACGTACACACACACACACACACACACACACACACACACACACACACACACACACACACACACAATCTGTGTTTTATAATAAGTAAGATATACATTTTTAGTTATTGCCGCTTGAGAAATGGTTTGACATTCCTTCTTTTGTTGACACGTGTTTAAAATCAGAACAGTTTGTTAACATGTTTTTAAAATTAGAACAGTTTTGCACACAAGATGACATTTTTTCATACTTTGATTTTTGTGTTTGTTTATAAAATGTTCCTTGTCATTCTTAATGAAAGGCAATATTTCATTTTTTTCATAGTTTATTAATACATAGAAATATAATAAATTCATATCAATCAGTAAAATATGACAGATTAATTAACGTCTTCATATGCATTTGCGTGTAAGTCTAGTAAGCACTTATCCCCCAAAATTTTAAAATGAGTTTTAAAACGGTAACGAGGAGAAAAACAATAATGGCAAAACATCCAGTCATTTCTATTCTTTAATATCGTAGACAATTAAATAGTTTAGTGAAATATACATACGACGACGATATTTTAAAGTGTAATACTGTACATCTTTTTAAACAGTCAGTCATGGACCATCCGTGATACACGCGTAGGCGATCATGTATCTGATTTTTGATTTTTCCCGCAGTTGGTTGCCATTTCTTTCTGCGGTAGACCAGTTGCCATCCAAGGCTATAGAAAATGGTCTGTCCTTCTATTTACCCATAGCTTGAGAAAGAAGAAGATTCGTACCTTTCCCAAGAGTATTAGAACGTAAGTGAATGCAATGGATTCGACTGGAATTCGAACTCGGCTCTGTCAATTCCTCAACCCAAGCCACTTATCCATTACTCCATCGTATTTGTACTACGGGGTTGTATTATACTCAAGTATGTAATTTATTCCCTGTTTTTATATTCAGAAACACATTGTTGCATTATTACTCACATCGTACTATACACAAGGTAATACGGGAGGAGGATGTAAGGTACGACCTTTTCCCCGGTACTTTTCAAAAAGCGGCTTTTTGCTTTCCTACTAACTTTGATCTTCAGAAGTTTAAGTGGAATGTTAATCATGATCTGCTTCTTTTTTTTTTCTATTACAGTCCTGTTTCTTTTCCTTAATAACGTTTTTTTCTTTATTCAGATTCTTAAACACTCAGTAGCCCCTTGCGTCTTAGTGGATTTATTGTCTTCCTTGTGTCAAAATAATTTTTTAAAAGCTTTCTTTCAACATGGATATTGTTATTGAACCAAAAGCAGAAGCTTCCGTTTTACCTGTCTGGGAATTGGTGAAAATTGCTGAAACACTAGTATTGTCTCCATGGCTATCTTGTGCTTTCAAGAGGGTTTCTTGGGAAACGGATGGTGCATCAATGTTTACATAATGTGAATCATTCAAAATACTGGACAAGCTGTTGTGCATATTCTGTTGCGGTCAAATTCCTGTTACCGTTTACAAGCGGCCAATAAAAAGCAAATGTGAAAAAAAAGTAAATTTTGAGAGGACATTCTCGCATATCTAATTTCTTCGGAAATTCTTTTTTAGCTTATTCAAATTCAGCTTCCTCTGATTCTATGAAGTCTCCAGGACTTATTTTTTCCTTGATTTTTTTTGTTTTGTATTTCAGAATATCCAAATCTTCAAGTTTGACTATGACTATATTTTAAAAAAAGCCATGAATTTTCTTAGGATTGATAATGGACTGATTTCCCGTTGCTTTATCCAAGTTGATTTGTTGTAAGACATTTCGTATTTATTCATAAATTATGATTTGTTTATTATTATCATTATATTTACTTTTTTGCTACTTTGTGGATTTATACCGTTTGTTAATATGTATATATTTTTTATTTACCTTATCTACTTATTTTTTTCTCATCTTTTTCATTTGTCAAATGTTTGTTTAGTTCGGCTTTATTTAAAGTATATTGCATTTTCTGCCTTGTATATGTTTGCATTCTACTTGGTGATATTTTAAAGGTGTTCTTTTTATATATTCGAGGTCTGTCTAAAATGTAACAGGACTTACCCGTTTTTCGGTGTGAGTGGCATCTTCCAAAGTGAGTTCTTGCCACACGGACAGACAATCAATCAGTTTATTCACTCATTGCGCGAGATGAAACGAGAGTTGTGGCAAGACAAATCGTCGCTGCTTCAGCATCACAATGCACCTGCTCACAACACCCTGAGCATCAGGCAATTCCTGGCTACAGGCGAACAAAATGTACAATTTTTAATATATATATATATATATATATATATATATATATATAACAGAAATAAATCCAAATGATCCAGCAAAACCTACCTATGCTTCACTTAAACGGAACTTCAGGGTAAGCTGGCTTACCCTGAAGATCCGTTTAGGTAGGTTTTCCTTTGCTGGTTCTTTAGGATTTATTTTAGCTATTTCCGCTCTGCTTAGCGTATTGAACACTTTACGTTTTAGTCTTGTTTTTTTTTTCTTAGGCACTTAAGACTTTTAAAGTATTTTAAAGTCTTAAGCCACTGGACGATTTGTTTCGCTCTGTACTGATGTTTTTAATTCTTTCTTTTTTTTAGTTTCAATTTTTCCTAGGGTACCGATTTGTTTTGACATATCTACAAGTTGAGCTATCAAGGTTTTTCCAGACGAGTATTAGTCACACACACACACACACACACACACACACACACACACACACACACACACACACACACACACACACACATATATATATATATATATATATATATATATATATATATATATATATATATATATATATATATATATATATAATTTCGATTAGCAGGGTGCTTGGAAGTTTTGCAAACGTATATATATATGTATATATATATATATATATATATATATTTTTGCGCAAACGTATATATATATATATATATATATATATATATATTTATATAAAAACTCCAAGCACCCTGCTAATCGAAATTATTACCTGAAATAAAATAGAAAATCATTCTTATTTTTTAAATAAATTTTCTATAAACCGGCTTACAATACCCTGAGCATCCGTCAGTTCCTGGCTGAGAACAACATTGCCGTACTTGAACTTCATTCCTATTCACTCCGATGAAGCTGAGCATAGAAGTGAGTCAGAGAAGGAAGGAAAAGTTCATTAGACATGAGTGTCGTTACTTTGAACGGGAAATCATGTAGTTCGTTGTTTGGAATTGTAATACATTTTTGTGACATAATTCCTGTTACTTTTCAGGGAGACATCCTATGTATAAAATCTACATTTTACTTTCCTAATTCCATATAATGTACTTGCTTTACAGTAAAATACTAACTATAATCTATTCATGTAGTGATCTAAGTGTAGTATCTGCCTTCGGACAAACACACTGAATTCTATAATTTTTTGCATTTAATTTCAGAGATGTGTAATTGTCAATATAGTTGTACGAACTGATACCACAGTAAACAAAATATCACAGTAATCTACAGATATCACATATAAATAAATCAACAGACACCTGATGATGAGCAGAGGGTAATTGATCGAAATATTGTGTCGATAATAACATCGATATTAACCAACATGAAAAAAATGTTAGGCCACAAAAATCTCCTGAGCTGACCAAGCATAGAAATAAATACAATATGGGAACCAGTAATAAGGAGTGCCAGAGAAAAGCAATGATAACAAAGTTGCAATATGAACTCTGGTAAAGACATGCAATGATAACAGCAAAATTGCAATATGAGCACTGGTAAAAATGATGCTGAAAACATTAGGTTTATAATACTCAGAAGTTCATACCCAGATGTCCTCAAGGACACATGGCACAGTGGATAAAGGCGGTGGTTAGATCCAGTGACAGACCCAAAGAAGGTGAGTTCAATACCTGGTTAAGGCTGTGGAGAACTTTCAGAGGGAAAATTAGCAGGAGATAACTGATAACGGACATCCATCAAACATGGCACATGGACCCAGTGATCGAAATAAAGGGTTCAGTTCGAAATTCCAACCACCTGAAGAAGGCCGGAGCGTACAACGGCCGAAACGTTGTGACAAATATGGCGACAAAGATGAGGAAAATAGTCCGACTAATGTAAATACTGCAATGAGAAGAATAGTTTGAAAGAACATAAAAAATTGAGAGTTACTCATCCCTTGTTTGTACACCTGATAATGACCAGTGTGTAAAGTGGTCGAAACGTTTTGCCTATGATAACATCTTTATCAACAAGTTCGATTAATGCAAGAATATTGACAATTACTCATCTCTTGCATGGGTACTTGGGGATGACCAGCGTGTAAATTTTCGAAATGTCTATATAATCTATAATAACATCTATATCAACCAGAATGAGAACAGTTCGATTTAACGCAAGAATATTGACAATTAATTATCTCTTGGCTGGACACCTGATGATAAACAGTGGATAAGTGGTCGCAACGTTAATAACATCTATATCAACCAGGATCAGAAGCATATTTCGAAATAACAAAAAAAAAATTTTGACCATTACACATCTTTTGCTCGGACAGCTGATGATGATCAGCGTGTAATTGACCGAAACGTTGTCTCTATATCAACCAAGATGAGAACAGTAGTTTGATATAATACAAGAAATACATTGTATCTCTCAACTGTGTATATTTCTCTCTGACCGTACACAACGAATAAATGAGGGATGCCTGGTTCCGGGGTCTGCAATCCTGCGACAGCACCTCTCCCATTTCACCAAAGAGTGAGGTCTGGTGAAATATAGTTTATTTTTCGTTAAAACATTTTTCATGAAAATACATTTCTAATGTTCAGTAACTGTTATCGATCTTGCCATTATTAATAGGAGGTTTCAGTCCTATCCTTTTTTTTCGAAGTAGTGTGGAAAGGTAATTTTATGTCATTATTTTTTTCGTTCGAGCTACATACGATATCCCCTGTAGTTGTTACTACTGTTGGAAGTCCCCAAGTAACGGAGTTCCTGTTATTAGGTTGGTGCAAAAATAATGACGTAATAATGTCGTTTTTTGACGTATTTTTTAACGTCAAAGAACAACATTATAGCGTCATTATTTTTGCACCAACCTAATATTTGTTACAGTTTATTGTAATTCTGCCATTGTTCCAATTCACGACGTTCGCAGTTTCCCAATGATCATTCGCTTGAAGCCAGTTTTGACCACTGACCTGAGAAAGTGGTTGAATACAGCTGACAGTTTTTGAACGGGTTTGGCGCCATATATGACATTGATATGAAAGTTACGGTTTGACGAGGCCATTTGAGAACATGGCTCTAGCTTTTAAGTAAATGGTTTTATTTTGTAGTTACCACAGGAGTGCGCAAACGTACTCCAAATGTAGGCTATTCTACGTTTAAATTCCTTAACTCCTTTTACTTTTTTAACCATTTCACCCCGATCAAGGCAATAAAACTATTAAGATACACTGGGTTACTGAGCGTTAAGCATAATAAAAATTATAAAAAAAAGAGTATTAAGTTGCGAGAACAATAAAACAAAAGGAATCATAATATAGCAGATATTAGATATTAGACGTTGGATTTAAATTTTTGATTATCAAATTTGGCTAGAAAGCATGGAACCGGAAGAGAGTTCCAAAGAGGTGGAATGCGATAAAAGATACTGTTATCAAATAAATTACGGTTAAATGTAGCCAAATCAACTATAAATTTAGGAGACTATATTGCAAATCTAGTACTGTGCTTAAATTCATAAGATGATGAAAGTGAACCAGAACACTTGCTATGAATGTATTTATAGAAAAGCACATGAAAACTACATTAAGGCTGTGGGAAAGTGACTGAAAAAGAGATTCCAAATCAGAACAGATCAGAACATTTGCCGACCCTGAGCGCATTTCATATCATTAGCCAGGTTATTGATGCCCCATCATTAGTGAAGCATCTCAATCCAGGCGTCCAAAGCCGTATAGAACAAAATACCCCTACCTCGTTAGACCGAACACTTCGATCAGATTATCGTGAGCTGTCGCCTCGAACAACTGATGCCTTTCTCAGCAACGCCCGGATATCAGAGAGGTCAGCCAGTATCCGAGGAAGAACTTTCAGAGCATGATGAAATTCACTATAGAAGGAGCAATCGTTTCGTTGCGAACGGCGGACGTTCATTGCACACTTCTCAAAGAGGGAAAGCTGTTTTGGTATGTTCCTTCCAGAAGTTGCCGTTCTCGTCATCCTGTATACACATCCAATCAAGTAAATGCAACTGTAAACTGCCTCGACGGGTCTCTGTGTTCAACATCCCAAGAAAGCGTTTGAACGGATAGAGGTAGCAGATCTCGCGACGTACCATATGAGCTTTGTTACCCAGAGAAGAAAAAACAAAGCTTGCACGAAATCATCTAGGTAGGCAGACTGAAGAGTCAGAACTGAAAGACGGGTGGACCTAGGAACAACAAAATTAAAGAGATGCCTCCACGTTCCTCAAAACCTCTCATCAACCTACCAGAGGTCTTACTGCCAGATGTTGTTTAACACGAGGTCTGTGAATGACAGAGGAGAAAGTAGGAATTATAGAATATTGGAATATAGGAATTATAGAATATAAAGTAGGAATATTGAATATTATAGAATAACAGAGGAAAAATAACGATTGACCCAAGACTTGAAGATTTATGTTTATGTACATTTTGTAATACTTTACTTGCATGCTTTCTCGTTTAATCTCGTAAGTTCTCAAAATGGCCTCCTTCAACATTGCGATATTCCTCGAATATCTCCAGAACACTATGACGCACAGCTCGACACAAATTTCAATGAAAAACTTCTGAGATGCGCTCTTCTAATTTGTCCATTGTATGGGGATTTCTTTCATAAATTTTGTTCTTTAATAGACACCCCACCCCACAAAAAAAGGAATCCGCTGGTGTTAGGTCAGATGAACGTGATGGTCATTCGATGCTGCCTCTTCTTCTGAACCAACGCTGTGGAAAGTTTTAGTTAAGGTAGCCCCTTACTGCCAAAGTAAAATGGGGAGGTGCTTCATCTTGCTGAAAGGACAGTTCGGCGAAGTTAGATCTAAAACGTGAAACAATTTTAAGCCGAATTTTGACCCACCCTGTATGTTTATTAAAGGCAATTAAATAAAATTTTGGGATATAATGGCCGCTTTGATAATGCACATAAAATATAATAGATAGCGATTATTACTAAAATATATTGATAGAAAATATGTTGAATATCTATCAGAATCTTTAAGCATTGATAACGAAATTTAATTTTTACTTGTTGTTAGATGCAGGATTCAACCAGTTAAACCAGTCCTTTGCGGCGATACAAAACCAATTAACGTTATCTTTGATAATTATTCATTGGTCTTCCATTACATTTGTTAATTTGCTTCCGTCATGCAAATAAATTACCATTTCGACATTTATTCAATGCGACTCTCAGACTTACAACAGATATTCATTGAACAAGAAGGCAATTACACTAGGTTTCCACACAAAGAAAAATTATTGATTTTATTCTCACAAAGAGGAAACTTGAATTAGATTTGTGCGTTGCACACATATATGACCACAATTGAAATACCGTTCGAGCCCTCGCTTTAGTAAATTTGAAAATCACTAAATCCGTTCTATGCGGGCGTAGTAGAGAACCACGTGACAAAGGGCGTGAATACTGACCAATCGAAGCTTCCCAGTTTGTTTCTAAAACTCCTTCGGAGTCTCTAAAAGGAAATCATTTATATTTGCTTTCCGAAAGGGTAGCTCAAATATGACTAGACGCGATCACATCAGAAAGATGTCGCTTTGGCTACCGTCAACTTCAACTGAACTGTCATCAAATGTCTACCTCTATTTACAGTCAAGCTTGGACTCAGGGACCCGCTGCTTTCTCTCCCTCTATGTCTCTCTCTCTCTTCCTTCCTCTCTCCCCTTTTCTCTTCCCCTCTCTCTCTCTTACTCTGGCTCTCTCTCTCTCTCTCTTTCTCTTTATATAGCACTACAATAGGAATAAAAGCAACTATAGCAAAAATTCAGGATATGGAATTCGTAAAATCTAAACACTTCATATACCTCGGCTTATAGCTCAATGATAACAAATTTAGTATAGGATTTAACACGCACGTCAATATAGACCTTTTATTTAAACATCAGAAAAATACCTTCATTACATACAAAACTTTTTTCTTTATTAATAAACTTTAATTTACAACTGTTTCGTTATCGCACTTTAGGATTTGACCCATATAGAGTGGGTTCGACATTTTTTTTCCCATGATATAACACTGAATTTACTCATTATCAAAACATAAATTGAAACATAATAATTTAATTCGAAAGAATAATTTCAAATTTAGTATAAGGCTTCGTAAAATTCTCTTATTTTGTTGTTAACAGATTAATTCAATATGGCGGCACATGTCGAACCTGATAAATAAATTTTGCATGGAAACGGGAGGTGACAAAATATTTGAATTTTTGCAAAGAATCTGATTTTAATGAGTGTGAAAAATTCAAAGAGTGGGGAAAACAACCACTCGAAATCCAACTCCAGGAAGAAACCGTTCAGTTTGTAGCAGAAAGTTTATTGAAACCGTCAGGAAGAGGCTGAAGATAAATCCACAAAGAAGCATGAAGACGATGGCGAAAGAGTTGATCATTTCGGATAGTTCGCTTGGGAGGGTTGTGAAAAAGGATTTAGCAATAAAACCATACAACATTCAACAACGGCAGTTGCTCTCCAAACAAACAAAAAAGAAAAAAAAAAGGTTTAGCAGAGAAAAGAAAATGTTGTAGTACATACAGGGTGCCGCAGACAAAATCTTCGTTTGGTCGGACAAGAAGTTTTTCGTTTTTTTTTTGCACTGTGGTCAACTACCAAAACGATAAAGTATACACCATTTCACCTGGAATGATTTCCAAAGATGTCAGACAAGATTTCAAGTGTCAGAAAGCAACTGATGCCATGGTTTGGGCTGCTGTTGCGTCTAATGGGTTGAAATTTTCCTTGGTATTCATTAGATTGGAAGTAAATAAAAGTTTACAAGAAAATGTCTGTCTGTATTTCTGAGATGAGGTATTATGTACATTTTTCGGTCTATTGTCCTCATCTTTGTCGCCATATTTATTACAACGTTTCGGCCGTTGTATGCTCCGGCCTTCTTCAGGTGGTTGGAATATCGAACTGAACCATTTATTTTTCTCACTGGTAGACTGTTCTATGGGAACCAGTAATAAGGAATGCCAGAAAAAAAGCGATAATAACAAAAAACTTGCAATATGAGTTCTGGTAAAAACATAAATTGGTAACAGCAAAAATTGCAATATGAGCACTGGTAAAAATGGTTGCTAAAGACATTAGGTTTATAATACCCAGAAATTCATAGACAGATGTCCTCAAGGACATATGGCACAGTTAGATGGCGTTGGTTAGATCCAGTGACAGGACCCAAAGAGTGTGCGTTCAATACCCGGTTAAGGCAGTGGAGAACTTTCAGAGGGAAAATTAACAGGAGATAACTGATAGCTGACATCCATTAAAACATGGCACGTGGAACTAGAACAGTCTACCAGTGAGGGAAATAAAGGGTTCAGTTCGACATTCCAACCACCTGAAGAAGGCCGAAGCGTACAACGGCAGAAACTTTGTAATAAATATGGCGACAACCATGAGGACAATAGTTCGAATAATGTAAATAATGACCAGAATATGTGTTGCGCATTTTCAAGCAGATATATCTTCACTTAAAGCAATGTGTTGCAGAAATGGAGCAAATCATATTACTGTGGATTTTTAGACAGGTCAATTTCTTCTCTATAATGCCATGATAGTAATCCTATGGTCCATATTGGAGATTGCTGTTTCACGCATCACATACTTAAGTGTGTCAGCCCTAAAAGATCTTAAAACGTCGAATTTGATCGAATAGGTGAGGAAGAAGTCATGGATTTCAGTTGAGAAGAGATAAAGTTTTTGTTCCTTTTATTTTTACAGTATGCTTCACCCTGTACAAGTCCCAGGGGCCACTCAAGGTAGGAGGTTACGTTAGGGGTTCGTTTATATGGATACGAGCGCAAGATAACGGTAAACTCTAGACAAACGCAAGAAGCTGTTTGAGTGGAACTTATTTCACGCCAGTGGATAATGGAGGGAATGGACATGGTTTGTTATTATTTAGGTGGCATGGCAGTTGCTAGATGTAAAGGTTATACCTGGCGAAACCAAAGAATGTAAATCGTACGAAGACATACCATGGAAGTAAAGATATAGATGTGAGAGGCCCACCACATCGCGCATCTCAGAGAGAGGTTGGAGACAAGGACTCGGATGCGCTTTTGAACTCTATTAAAACTGGATATTGAGGACTGGACAGTTCGCACCCAAATATAGCAACAATACTCAATTTTCGGCCTTATCTGGATCTTATAAAGGTAGAAGTTAGCATGATGTGCAAGGTACATACTGGAGCGAGGATTTTACCTGCATCTTGAGGTTGGGTGTGAGTTTGAAGCCTAATATTCCCATAAAGGCACGGACATCCATTCATCGTGTCTGGCTGTATTTCGTGGTTTGATGAACGGTGATGGAATATAATGAGCCGATGCTAGAATTATAGAGAAATAATTTTGAACTGTAAATATATGTGAAATAGAGTCAATACATATAAAAATCAACATGCAAACATTCCTTGATCAAAATCTAAACACTTTATTCTATAATTGGTGAATATATTGGGTTGGCTAAAAGTTTCCTTCGCACATTCAGTAGAAAATATACTTAATAAACGGGTTTAATTTTGGTTGCAATTTATCCCGCATATATAAATTATCGTTACTGTTATACTGTTAATCCATATTCGCATTGAATTAATTTATTTCGTAATAGTTTGACAATTAAGTAAAACGATCCACCATGTTAATATTCAATTTGGGTCCACTTTCAAATTCATCTGAATTCGTACTTGATGTTTGTTTCCTCGATATTTATATACTTACTGTACTGTTGAATACATGAGAGTGTGGCCGAGTAGTTGGAACCATGACACCAGGTTTCGAATCTCGTTATTATCGACTGGTCAAGAATGTGATGTCTTGATGTTATCGGCCTGCAAAAGAGCTCCCGGCATGCGACACCATTGAAAAATGCCTGAAGACTATAGCACAAATTGATTTGTGAGTGAAATTGCGTAGACGAAACTATTTGGGATGCTGTAGATGTTTGTGCTAACACGAAATGACAAGTCATAGTGACCGAGTGTATGGGCGTACTGGCGTTGTTCTGACTACTAAACATGCCAGATATTGCCAGGTCTCCCAGAAGATTCAGCTACGGTCCGCTCTGCATAGTTGCAGTATAAACGACAATGCCCACTCTCCCAGAAGCTGGAACTGAAGTCCGCTCAGCATAGCTGAAGAATAAACGACAATCATCTATCTTTCAGAAGATGTAACTAAGGTCTGCTCTGTATGTTACAGCTTTTTGGATATATGTACTAGTGAGCCAGTCAAAATGAGCTGACTCATTTTATAGTCCACCAAGAGAAGGGTTAACCAATCAGAAAGCTCAAAATATTCAATGCAACGTGCATAAAGGTAACCATTTTGTTTTTTCTACCAAAATATTTCCAATGCCAACCTGATATCGAAGACTTAAAGAATTAACAGCTGCTACTTTCTCCGAATCAACACTGCCAATTGAAGAGATTACGGACTAGATTCCATATTCCGAGACTACGGCAAACATGGTCAACACTGTATAATGGCAGTGGAAACCATATCTCTGGATATTGAATAAAACACAAATGTGTCTGAGCAATCATCTGCAAAAGGGATTGGTTAGCCGCCCTAGTAGACACGTTTACTCGGCCAACCATTACTTATTATAGTGATTTTCCAAGCATAGCTAAGATGTGGCCCAATGCCGAAAGTATTGGGCACCCAGTGTGAATTGAACTCAATACTCAGTCATAAATGTTCTAAGGAGGCAAGCTTGCTAACCATTACACCACCTCGAGGTGCCCGAACCATTACTTATTATATTGTTGAGCCTAGAACTGTTTCTGCAAAACTTTGGTTTCTTTCACGGGAATATTTTTCAATTCCATCCTGGAAAATATAAGCACGAGCATATAAGTTTCAAGTGTCAGTCTTTCCAATGATTTAGAAGATGTGGTTGAATTAATAATGACGGTTTATGTTAGTTGTTGGTTTTACTTTCGTTCTCATCCTTTGGCATTATAAGGTCCAATCAAGTTTTGCTATATTACCACATAAATTAGTAAAACCTAAAAAAAAAAGAACTTGCTAGACTCTCATGAAGAAAGTAACACTGAATAATTCTTATTGAGATGATATAGAAAACGTTCTTTTATCAATATTATCTGACAAGTGAAAAGGCGTTCGTAAGATTGTAGATGCAAGAATTTCGTTGTTGTAATGAAACAGAAGAAAGAAATCTCTAAATACTTTAACATTCCAATTTTAAATTATATACTAGGGCGTATTAAAAATATTCAAAGCAAGAATGGATTGAAAAAAATATCCTATGTTTATGTATCTGGGCTAAAATTGTGAAATGAATCTGACGGAGAAATTTTTAACACCACGTCGTAAACATCTGAGGCTGGGAAAATTGATTAATAACGCCACCATATTTATTAAACTAGAATAATCCATTTAAATTATCAAATGTTCCTTTAATTAATAAAAATGTCGAAAACCATATTGATTTCTGTCTGAATTGTTAGAATGATTATCTATCATTATTTACACTTTATTGTCAACATTCTTGTAGTTGTTATGAAAACGCTTCGGCAATGGTATTTTCTAGCCTTCATCAGGTGTATATTGACCTACAGGAAATTCCTAATTAAACCTTTTATTTAAGATACGTTTCCACTGTCCGTGTCTCAGGATATCTCGTCTAGTTCTTATTTTAGTACTGCTCAGATACTGCTCGCCTGCTTCCATAGCAATTGCGAGATCTGAGATGGACGGTGTGTACATGGACTATAACTTGTATATATATATATATATATATATATATATATATATATAGTCATGGGTCCTTCCCTATAACTACAAAATTAACTCTTCCTAACACTATGTATACTACGCCTCTCAAGAGAGAGGGTCGAATCGAGTCGAGCCGATTATAGTTCACTCCAAAACCAGACTGACAGTCATACTAACACCTTCCACATCTTGTATTATTATTTCGTGTAAAATACCTTCGTTATTTCTACTCTTGTGTTCGTGTTGTTCTTCCTTGGTCCTAACCTGGACCATAAAACACACACACACACACACACACACACACACACACACACACACACACACACACACACACACATATATATATATATATATATATATATATATATATATATATATATATATATATATCTTCATATGATCAAATCTGTTCCTCCCCTGATCTACGTAGAAACAGTGTGGAAAAGAGAAGAAAAGGAAACATTTATGAATCATTTCACTCTAAACAAGGCAAAACACTTTCTAAGACAGAATGGGTTACCGAATATCGAAGAATATGAAGAAGAAAACAATAAAATAACGAGAATTAAGTCGACAATCTAAAGATTGATAATGCATTCAAATTTTTGAAGATCAAAGTTGACTGGAAGGAAGAAAGCCAGCAAAACGTTCTACAAGGGAGAAGTGGAAACTGTTAGCATAGAACTTACAGTTACATTTATATCCATTTTCAACTGCAAAATGATGAGACCTTGCTGCCTATGCAGTAGAACATTTAAATTCATAAAGACTTGGTACTAAAAAGGTAAGTTCCTCAGGAAAATTACCATGAAATTATTTCTAGAAAAGAGACAGGGAAGCTACGTTACGGCGATAGGAAAGTGACTGTAGCTGAGATGCCATGTCAGAACGAATAACATTGCTGATTTCTCTTTATATTTTATCATGATTCTCAAAATAGGTCGTTTCTCTCATTGATAATTTTTCATAGGTCTTAGCCAGATGCGTTTCACGCTAGAATATGCTGCACCCGCGATTATATTATCTCTCAAATGGACCTGTGTAGTAGGACTATTGCTGCATACAGAACTGCCCAAAATCGTTGAAAGAATTTTTTAGAAAATTTGTAGCTATGCTTAAGCAGTCCAAGACAAACTCGAAAGAAAAATATGAATCCCTCAAGTTCTAGAAAATCCCTAATCAAATTGGCAATAGAGGTAAAACGTCAGTGCTTACTATCATAAATACTCCAGAGCTTATCTCATTCTCATCAGATAATGCAATGCTCTTCTCAATGAAATTTCCTTTAACTCCATGTTAAATGAAATGGGCCACCGCCTTCGCGACTTCCCGCTTTTCAGCGAGCACAAACATAATAGTATCTCTATCACGACAAGGGATCTTTCTAGGCTTCTCAAAAGACGTGACCCTAATTATGCTACAGCTCAAATATAATCCTGATAGTTGTCCTTAAGAACATTATCCCCGAGTTATGTACGATCGTGGCTTAAGCGCTGGTTGAAATAGGAACATTTCCAGTTCTATGGAAGGTGTCAAGTGTAAATGTGAGCAGTCATCACCTTTGCAATATCAGCACATCAGCTACTTTAGTGTCATACGCAAACACCTTGAGGCAATTATCAACAAGTCCAGGTGGTAAGCTGTTGGCTCAAGTTCGGGGGAAGTAAAGTTGATGGCACAGAGTCTCCTAGTCAAGTCGCCGTATGGCATCTCTGGCCACCCGTACCAGGTGATGCCAGGCATTGTCATGAAAAAAGAGCATATCCTTGCGAGTAACCAATATTGGCTCCTTCTGGCATCGGTTCCTCTTGCATACATTCAAACTGCTGGTACTTGTCCGCAGTGATGGCTTGTATCATTGATAGAAGATCATACTGAAACACTGATCGATCAACTAGTTCACAATCATGATCTTACATGGGTGTAGAG
This sequence comes from Acanthosepion pharaonis, assembly GCA_903632075.3. Classification (NCBI taxonomy): domain Eukaryota; kingdom Metazoa; phylum Mollusca; class Cephalopoda; order Sepiida; family Sepiidae; genus Acanthosepion; species Acanthosepion pharaonis. The sequence goes on from CAHIKZ030000460.1 coordinate 315,071, forward strand.
GTGGACTTGTGGTGTGCGAGTCTGGGTCACGTGTTGACAAGCAACGTTTGGTACACTTGGGAGTGTCATACAGGTCCCACTTTTCGTCAGTGGCGAGCACTCGATCAAATATAGATAAGCTACTGTGCCGAGAAATCAATAAAGAAACAAGCTATCACTCGTTGTTACTTGTTGGCTTCCGATAGTGTGTGGGGTATCTACTTGCTCATACGTATTCCCCATCAGTGCAGGTGAAGTCTGACTGTTTGATCAGAAACCTGGATGCTTTCGGCAAGCTCCCCAAAGGTTTGGCTGTTGTTATCGATGGCCGCCCCCAAGGCCTCATCATTCAGGACATGTGACCGGCCATCACAAATGGACAGATCTCCGGACCTGAACTTCTGGCGGTGCATTCGCTCACTCTATTATCCCCAAATGCTTGACATACTCGGCGACTTGATGCAGCTATGGGACAAGCCCTTCTGAAAGCCATAAAGCAGACAACACCAGAGGAGCTGCTTCGACACTGCCATATTTCCTCGCCACTGCTCAAGTTATGACCGATGTGTGTGCGCAACAGACCTGCATTGGTCAAGAGCAACGACCCCACTCCACACACACAAACAAACTCACACCCGTTTCCCGGCACGTGACGCAATCACGTGCGTATCACCGATCCTTCTTTTCCCACAAGACCTAAAAGCCCGCAAGGATTTTTTGGTTAACTTATACATTCGAATTGTCTTATTAAAAAATAACAAATAATCTCAATCCTTAAAAGGCAGGATGTGTGTGTGTGTGTGTGTGTGTGTGTGTGTGTGTGTGTGTGTGTGTGTGTGTGTAACGAATGCACGGCCGCAATTTACGACGGATTTACACCAAAATTTATATGTCCATGCTCCAAGTTAGCGGAAAGGCGAAGACGGACTTTGCATTTCCCAACTTCCATCGATAGTTGGAATAATTGGTTTTGTCATGCTTCTACGGCAGTTTTCATGTAGTTTGCGGCCATTTTCTACTGGCCAGAGTAAGAGCCAATAGCTGGCTGCCACGAATAGGCAGGAAGATTCTATTGCCCAGCGTGAGAGCCAACAGCTGACTAACACGAATGTTAACTAGCATGCTAGCATGCAAAAAAATCGATAGCTGCATTCGTCACAAGTGGGAAAAATTTAAATCTGCATGGCAATTTACTCCAATTGGCTCATTCGCTTGTTTAAACTCAACGTTGATTCTGATTCCGCAGAACTGGGATGGATGTGAAAAAGTATTTGTTGTTAACATTCTTTTTTCATTCGGTTTTTCCAGTTACGATTCCTTTTTTTTTTTTAAAGCTGATCGTTTTGTGTTCATTTTTAGTTCTTTTTTTGTAACAGATTTAATGTTTAGTATAGAGCTTAGAAAATATTCGCAGTGTGAGATAGGCAAGAAGTAAGGCATGTAGCAACATCAGCACGGAAAAGGGCACTCCTTTAAAGGCAAGGAAGGGCAAAAATATTTTAAATCAAGTGATAGCGATTGCTGCATGAGTCGTACGATTTTTGAATCAATCACGGGGAAAGCTGGGGCATGCTGCTAGTATCAAATAAAATTTTCTCAAAAATGGCCTTTTATATTAGAAAAAAGACAGAAGATACTAGTAAGTATTTCCTTTGGTATTTAATAACCAAAATCACAGTTATTTAAACAAAAGTTAATATATAATTTGGGCATCAATCGGGATTGAACACATTATCAGCATTTGTTAACTTGAAAGGTCCAACAATGTACACATAGAACTAAAACTGAATCATGCAGATATGTAATCCCAAGCCATTTTAACGAGCATTTACTAATACTATATCGGACAATCTAGTAGCTTTGGTCTGCTAGCCATTGACGACTGTTGGTCAAGCGTTTCTAGATAACGTGCAAGGATTATCATTTTCATTATTTTAGCTTATCTTATAGAGGAAACCAATGATTTTGTTCCCGTTTCTGAAAAGATAAAACGGCCACCAAACAAATTACGATAAATCAGAACTGGTCAGAGAATGAATATTGATTATTACTTTGCACGCAACTTTCTTGTACAAAAAAAAATGAGTTCATTTACATATAGATCAGCGCTTCTATATAGGATCAGGTTATATGCGCTCTCTACCCAGGATCAAAGTGTCCGCCCCAAACGCTACTCCCAAGGATCAGTTCTGGATCAATTCAACTTTTATTTCTGTGTTCGCATATTACGCGGTGTTGGATTTACTTTGGCCAGTTTGTGGGCTGAGATAAAGAGGACCATATTCTCAGGATTTCGAGTGTATCAACCACTCTCTCATTGCTACAACGTGTCGGAGTTGGGGGTTTCTGAAACCAGGGAGATATCATCTCATGGCTGAGGCTGTTAATGTATCCTTCTTCGGAATTTGACTTTGTGCAAAGGCGAATAAATTCAACGATAAGTGTTTAGTGATTGTCTAAATAAATATATTTAAATATATTAACAAATGCATATATTGTTATATGTAAATGGAAGGTATATATATATATATATATATATATATATATATATATATATATAGTTTTAAAAACTAGGAAACCATTGATTTTAATATTAAAAGTCTCTAGAGCCCTTTCAGCCAACATCTCATCAGGAGACAATCGTTGGATTAGCGAAATGAATAATAGCGATATTGAAGAGCAAAGAATACTTGTTCGTTATTTTAGTGTGTTTCCCCTTCTTTTTTTTTTTGCTCTTCAATATCGCTATTATTCATTTCGCTAATCCAACGATTGTCTCCTGATGAGATGTTGGCTGAAAGGGCTCTAGAGACTTTTAATATTAAAATCAATGATTTCCTAGTTTTTAAAACTATTTATAAATTTTGTACCTCCAAAAATTTGTTTATATATATATATATATATATATATATATATATACTGCGATAGATAAATTGATGTCTAAATTACGTGAAAATGAAAATAGCACTGACACCTCATTTTACCAAAATTACACAAAAATATCTTGAAACACTACATAATAAATTCATTCAATAATATCTCCATTGGCTTCAACCAATGCCTGCAGGCGACTTTGGAATATTCTGTATATATTCTGGGTGGTCTCCTCGTTTAAGTTGGTGAATGCTGCCATAATGCTTGGCTACAGTTTATTCGAGTTTTGTTGGTCTCTCGCTTAACTGCGTCGCACACATAATAATCAAGTGGGTTGCAGTCTAGGAAGTTCGGTGACCAGATATAGTGTCCGCAGAAATTGTCTGGCCACAATGACTGGTTTCTCGGTTTGTGTGGCATGGTTCAGAGTCCTGTTGCCAGACAGAGAGTCTGACAGCAGCCACTCCCTCGAGCCGAGGGGTACTACATCCTCAAGGCACTTTATTTAGGTCTATATATATATATATATATATATATATATATATATATATATATATATATATAAAGAAATATAGTCTTAAGGTGTGCTATATTTATGGAATAAAGTGCTCAATATCAAAGATAGAGCGTGTGTAAATGTAAAAGTGAACATAGAAGCCAACGCTTAGAGGCGACAGTCTATTTCATTTTATACTTTTTACTACGTTAATAAATAAATAAATAAAATAAGAAACAAAAAAATAAAAAAAAAACAAGCAATATAATTTGACCCAAATAAATAAACAAACGACTTCCGGTATAATAGAATACCCACAATGCACCACTAACCCGTATATATATATATAAATAGCCGAGAAAAATAACAGCATATGTGGCCTGACGATTGGATATAGCATGAAACAGACTGTCGCCTCTAAGTGTTGACTTTTTATATATATATATATATATATATATATATATATATATATATACTTTGCTAAAGACTCGAAACGTCCTTTGTTAATTGCTGTCCTTTTAAAGCGTTTTTACTCTATTTGGGTAGTCTGGGCGCGTTGCGCATGCACTGTTTGCTTTTGTTTTGTGCACACACACACACACACACACACACACACATATATATATATATATATATATATATATATAGTGTATGATTGGTGAATACGGAATAAATTCCAATCACCAACAATTACTATTCTTAAAAGAGTGCTTAATACAGAGTACAGCGAATATAAATATAAATTTATATATAGTAAGTAGGAGGATTTGATAATCATATAATTAATTCATTGAGTCTGATAGAAACCTCAGCAGGAATAGAGGAAGCACTGGACGGCCGTTTCGTCCTATAATTGGGACTCATCAGCTGTGCGCATCCACCACCGGGTATCGAAACCCTGACAGTTGGGTTGTCAAGCAGACAACATACCAACTGGGTCTCGGTACCGAAGAGATTCATATCAGACTCAACTTAGCGCCGCTCGCTCACATATTCCGTGGCGGAACTCAACTGAGTTCGCTATATAACCATAGGACTGTGCCCCCGGGAGCCACGACTACTCTCACCAAGTATATATATATACACACACACAAAACAAAGCCAATATATATATATGTTGTTTGTGTGTTTGTATGTGTGTGTGTTTGTGTCTGTGTCTGTCTGTGCATGCGAGAGAGAGAGAGAGAGAGAGAGAGAGAGAGAGAGAGAGAGAGAGAATGTATGTGCATCTGCTGCTTTTGCTATATATAACGAGATTCTTGACAAAATCCAAAGAATGATCTGTAATGTAATCTGTCTTTTGCTTCCCTGCCACCTCCAAAGATTTAAATTCAACACCATTCGCCATTTTCCCGACCTTGTTCTGGAATTACCTTGTCTCCTTACTAAAGTCTTCTCATTAATTTTCATTCACAGTAAGCCCTTGCGTGTTACTGACGTTATCGCCGTACACGGGGTGATATAATAGATAAAACATAGTGACGTAATTTATATATTTCTATTAAAGTTTACATTTCGGTTTTATTTGCGAGAAACTAATGCGGAGCTGCGACCATATTGGAGGTTGACAGTTATTACTGAAGGTATTGGTGGCCGAAGCATCATGAAAATTAACGTGGAACTCTCAAGAAATATTGGCTCTACGATTCCATCAATTTTTTTTCTATTTTCATCAAAGTCTCTCTTCTTGTTTCTCTAAGAATTTCTTCAATTATGAATTATCAATGTTTGTATTATTTAAAGTACATCAAAACTTTTCAGTCGGTATGGCCTCCGGCCTTCTTCAGGTTAAGATATTTCGAACTGAACCATCTTCTTCTATGTGACGTTTTGCTTCAGAACCTTGGCGGTGATGGCTCTCTGCAATTTCGCGTACTTTGTAGCTCTTAATAAATTTTATCTCTGTGTTATCTCTCCTAAGACCTGTTCTTTCATCCGTTTACAAAAACTCATTCTTCTTCTTTTATGTGCAGTGTCTCATCAGGATGTTGGCGATCATGGATCTCCACAATATCCTGTCCTTTGTAGCTCTTAATAAATATATTCTTTTTAACAGTTCCCAAACCCTGTTCTGCTATCCATTAATACAAACTTATTCTTATTCTATATGCTGTGTCTCCTCAGGACGTTGGTGATCATGGCTCTCCACAATTTCCTGTCATTCGTATCTGCTTTTTATCACTCTTAAAACTTGTTGCCCCATAGATTTAGTCAAACTCGCTAGGCAACTTAGATGCTATTTCCCTCTGTTTTTCTAGCCTTCAGTATGTCCTGTGAGTGTTATATTCTCTAAGCCGTCTTTCTTCATTATGTGACCTAGATATTTCAACGGTCATTCTCTGATGTTATGTATAAGCGTCCTTTTTTGTTTCCATATAATTTAGAACTTCGTCGTTGCTGACATTTTTCGGTCCATAGTAGTCTCAGCATCCTTCTGTAGAACCACATTTCTGTTGTTTCAAGTCTCTTTTTCATTTGGGATTTGTTTTATTAGTTTTCTCTACTTTATCAACCCTTTGCGGGTTATTTAAAGTCAGCATATATCTTTAGAAAATTTAGACGATTAAGAATGTATTTTTTGGTGATAATAATGGTTTAGTGATACAAGTCTTACTAATTAATCCGTAGCTGGGGGAGAAGTTTTTCATCTGTGAGTCATAAAGGATGACTGATAGTACATAATATTTCAGTGCACTCATCTTTGTTTATAACGAATTCTTTTCTGTTTCTTAATATTTGGTTTTTGAAAAGCATCTTTCACTATTCCAATATATATCGCACTAGATGGCCTCTGTTAAAACATTCCCATGTATTAAAATCTTTCTACTCGTCTGACTTTTGCATCTCCAATTTGCATGTTAGGCCCTTCGTTTTGTTGACAGCTATTCATTCTGTTTTCTTCTCGATTCCCTTCACTGCCTTTTATAGAAGTTATTGTTTAATTTGTGTCTGCTATCAACAACTATGTCTTCCTAGCATCTTTTATTTAGTACATGACCGCTAATTATGAATCCTAGTGGGACTACTGATTCTCTCAGAATCGCATCACTCTAATGGTTGAATAAGTATGGCGAGAAGACATATCCTTGCCTTACAACCATTTTTATTTTGTATATTTAGCGAATTAATTTTCTGTTCCTTTGTTCCGCGTTTCATATCTATAGATATCCAGTAATGTGATGTGTCACTTTTCATTTTTTTTAATGTTCAGGTCCAGCTGAAACACATAAGTCTATAAAGAATAAAAGATGTTATCTTCTCAAAGACAGACTACCTAAAGGCGATCATGTGGCTGTATTATTTTCTTGGAACTGCTTTCTTTCACTCGATTTGTAATTGCTCTTCTGTCGACTAAGTATAGGGGCATGATTCTGTACTTTTTTTCCCAGACATCCGTTTTCTGGATATCTGGTTTGGACACAGTCATGTCATGTTTGACCAGATTTGAGTGCTTATATTTTACGCGGTTAAATACACGCTGGACAATTCATGTGTACTTTAGCGTCATAAATTCTAAGCAGATTTCGCAGCGACCAGATATAGCGTGTTTTATGCGACCGTAAAATGTTAACACTTTGATTTTCATGGATGTAAGAGGTCAGATATCACAAAACCACTTCAGTTTTGATAAAATGTTACATCCTATGCTTTGTCATGAACGGTATGATCAGATTAAGAAGGACCTTTTACATTTGCGATCCAAGTGTAAATAATATAAAGAACAGCAAGCATTAAGATAAGGGTTTTTTTATATCTTACTTTTGTGGCTATAAGATATATATATAGTCGATCCTATGATGAATTATCTTCTTTTTCTTTGGGTCTTTTAAAGACTTCACGACGTGGACGATCATGTCTCTCCACAATTTCCTGTCCTTTGTAGATCTTAATAGATTTGGTCGTTTTGTTATCTCTCCTAAACCTTGTTCCGCCATCCATTTATTCAAGATCTTCTTCTAAGTGATGTGTCCCTTCAGGACGAAGGTGATCAAGGCTCTCCATAATTTCTTCTCTTTTATAGCTCTTAATAAAGTTTGACTTTTTGTTATCTCTCTGTTCCCTTATCTATTTTTTCAAGATCTACTATGTAGTGTGTCCCATCATAACGTAGGTGTTTATGGTTCTCCACTATTTCTCTTCCTTTGTAGCTGTTAATAAATTTTGTCTTTTTGTTATCTCTCCTAAACCTTGTTCTGCCAACCATATATTCATGATCTTTTCTTCTTCTTCTGTGTGCCGTTTCCCGTCAAGAGTAAGGCGATAATGGTTCTCCACTATTTCTCTTCCTTTGTAGATCTTAATAAATTTTGTCATTTTGTTTTCTCTCCTAAAACTTGTTCCGCCATCCATTTATTCAAGATCATTCTTCTTCTTCTTCTTCTTCTTCTTCTTCTTCTTCTTCTTCTTCTTCTTCTTCTTCTTCTTTTATCTGCCGTGCCCTTTTAGGACGTTGGCGATCATTGCTCTGCATAATTTCCTGTCTTTTGTAGCTCTTGATAAACTTTCTTTTTTTGTTATCTCTCCTAAACCGTGTTCCGTTATCCACTGATTCGTGATCATCTATATGTTGTGTCCTTTCAGGGCATAGGTGATCATGGTTCTCCATAATTTCTTCTTCTTGTAGTTGTTAATATATTTTTGCCTTCTGTTTAACCCTCCTAAACCTTGTTCCGCCCTAAACTTACTCATTCTCACTAAGTATGTAAAACGTTGTTTTCCTCTCTCTATCTTGTCTTCAGTCTGTGAGTATCAGGTTTCCAAAGACCTCTGTCTACATCATATGCCTTCAACTGCCTCCTGGTGTGAAGTTTCTTTTCGTCGTTGCTTGCATGTTCGATCCATGGTATCCTCAGCATCTTTCCGCAGAAGCACATTTCTGTATCTTCAAGTTTCTTCTTCATTTGTGAGGAGATTGTCCTGTATTCATTGCCATATAGGAATGATGATATTGCTCGATTGATCTTCGTTTTTTTTCTTCATTCTGAATTTCCTTTAACGATGTGCGCGATCATGGCTTAGCACACGTTTGTAGCCGTTGTAACTATTCGTAAGTTTTGTCTTTTCCTTATCTCCGCCACCAAATTACACAAACTCATTAGGAAAGTTATTATAGTTTTCTTTTTCCAGTTGCCTTCACTATACCCTGCGAGTATCAGATTCTCCGATCCCGCTTTCCTCATTATGTATAATAGGTTTCTTTCTGAAACTATCCTTTTAAAAATGTTACTATCCTTTTAAAAATGATGTATGTGACTTGAGTATATTGTATTTAATGAGGACAAACCAGCTTTGTCTTTATCTCTCCAAAACCCCGTTCTGAGTAATTTGCCTATAATGAACAGAAATCAGAAATTGCAGGGTATGGACTTGTTTATTTTCAATATTACTTAAAAGATGTCGAGACGTTAAACAAGTTGTCTATTCAGAATCCATCTGTTGCTTGTCATCTCGAAAAAAGTGCTGCACAATCTTTATATATATATATATATATATATATATATATATATATATATATTATTTGGAATTTCAATACTTGTAAAAGACAAATCGCAAAATTAGGCACTTTAGTAAATATGTAACATCTCTTTCAGTGCTAAGAGTTATCAGTCCAACATTCTTCACGGCATTGCAACAAGGAAAGTATACATGTATTGCCAAAACAATCTAGTATACGTGTTTGTCTCGTAACAGGTAAAGAGGTTGTGGAGCTGTGGCAGTATAGTTGCAGACCTGATTTAATACTGTTTTGTAATAATTGTTCGGCGATGTACACAAATGTTGAAATCTTGTAATAGCCTTAGTTTTTTTTTTTTTTGTGGGAACTAAAGCGTCTGTGTGCCACAAATAAGAGAATTGCTTACAGATATTAGGTCTCGTTAAATCTGTGTGTGCTAACCGGTGATGCAATAATGGAACAACTGGCAATGAAGAGCGACAATTCATCAAACACCAACAGGTTCTACACTGGTTCTGCTAAAATAATCAGTAAACGCATTATAGAAGGTCGACTGCATTACATTTGGATTCGTAGTAGGCGACGAACAACAACACAATCGCTATGATAGTATCGTTTACAGAGTCTATTCTGTGCGGGCAAACAACACCATTGAAACTAGAAAGTCTGGCACAGTGACCATTGGTCAGAGGAAGCAGGTTCGTAGTTCTTTCTGGCTGATGGTCAATTTTATTTGTAAAGGATCTCGTCCGTCACAAGACTATTCTAACAGATTGATACTGTTGTATTGTATGACAATCTGCTCAAAAACGAGTAAAATTTGAAGTTTGTTTAACAAGGAAAGAATAAGTGAATTTTAAGGAAACCCATCATAATCACTTTGTGCTCGATATGTTTTGCGGTGTCATTCAAGAGGACACTGGTAATACGTATCTGGATGCCGTCGTCAAGGACATATATCCAGGTAACATATATACAGATACTCACCAGATTTAAATATGATTGAGTATATATGTAGCACGTTGGAGACTTCGCTAAATGACCTGCAGCTAAGAAATGAACACAAATCAGGTATGGATCACATTGCAACGTATCTTAATTGATATACTAATGCATTTATTCTATTCATAGAACTCATGCAACGTCACATAACGGATGTTATTTAGGTGAAAGTGTTAGCTGATTTTTATTAGGTAGTTCAATAATATTTGAACATATATATATATATATATATATATATATATATATATATATATATATATAATATGAATAATAATAATATTACAGTATTACCGGATGTAGGAGAGTTGTCGGGACCGGAGAAAAAGTCTCTTATATCCGGTTTCTCTTATATCCGGGTTTCTCTTATATACGGGTTTGGTCTATTTTGTTTATGTAAGTATGGCTCTAATTTGGGACCAGAGAAAATCTCTCTTATGCCCGGGTTTCTCTTATATCCGGGTCTCTTTTATCCAGGTTACACTGTAATAATAATAATAATAATAATAATATACAAAATATATATATATATATATATATATATATATATATATATATATATATATATATATAATATGAATAATAATATCAAATCTGTAAGTGATCAGTATAATCCAAGTAGGAACTTTTAATATATTCAAAAGATATATCCATGAAGAGAGCTAAATGTATTTATAAACAGAGCAATATGATATTCATCAAGAAGAAAAAAATTAACACATCATCGAAGAATTCAGTAATAAATTAATTTCGACAGATAATTTTTTAATACCTGCTTCATTGGACCGAATTTTTTTAAAAAATTGGTTTAAATTTATCCAGACAATTTATTAAAATTATTTTAATATTAAATGACAAGAGAAAAGGAAATAAATGTCGAAATTACCTGAACTAGAAATATATATATATATATATATATATATATATATATATATATATATATATATATATACATACATGTAAAGAAATATATATTTTAAGGCGTGCTATATTTATGATATAAAGTCCTCAATATCGGAGATAGATCGTATGTAAATACGATTGAGCCTAGTATGTCTCAGACTGTCGCTTCTGAGTGTTGACTTTAATGTTCAATTTTTTATATATATATATATATATATATATATATATATATAACTTGACCTAGAATATATATATACACACACACACACACACACATATATATATATATATATATATATATATATATATATATGCAGATATTATTGAGAACCATTATAGTCTAATTAAATAATGTTTGTTTCTTGAGAGTTAATTGCGTTTGCGTATGTATGTATGTTGAAAAGTGGTTAAGAATCTTGAATAAGTGTGTGTTTATATATAGTTTGTCAGCCTGTTTATGCGTGAGAATTTCATCGTTTGTCTGTGTGCGCGAGACATTTTTGGTGTTGTGTATGTAACTGTGTGTGTCTCTATGTATGGGAATTTGGTTTGTCTCTCTGTGTTTGCGCGCATGTATCTGCATGGGCTTTATTTGTTTATGTGTTTAATGTTCCTATGTATACGCGAGAATTTTGCGTTTGCTTGCATCTGTGTTCCAGAGAAAGAAAGAAAGAAAGAAAGGTACAATACAAGGTTCGTGAGCCACTCAAATAAGAGGTTTTGTGGATGGCGTTGTTTTCTGTACGTAAGTATTATAGACTATGAAGTTACATAGAACTGATACCCTTTGACCCTGAACTTGAAGAGGTTACTTTCAGGGGTTTGTTCTACAAAGCAGTGGCTTTTGGGAAGAGGCTACCTTACTTATGGAATATAAAGAGAATATGGATTGTTTATATACATATGCAATATAATTGTATACGTATTAATATGTGTGTGCCTTGAGTTATAATTGTGCGTTAGTATGTTCATGTGTTTAATTTGTGTATACTTTTATGTTTAGACTATCTGCTGTTATATATCACAATGGAGGCTTGTATTTCACTAAGTGGGTCCTAAATTAGGTTCGACGTACAAAACGTTAGGAACTTGAAATAATAGTTAATGACGCAGCAATCTAGTTGCGGGGCTCATACTTTAATGTCCGACATCAACTGACTCACATAACTCACTTAGCTCCACTGGCGACTACTACTACTACTACTTATCTGTGGGAGAGTCTATTTACAATAGAATAGGTACGTTCCGGTATAACAGTGTTGTGTCGGAAACCTACCACCCCTCTTGAAGATGAACTTGTCTGCGTCTGTGAACAAAGACTTTAAATAGTGGCATGTCAGTTGACATGACGGAAGACAGATAGACCGAGAGGGTAAGACCTCCGAGTCTAGCTGAGTCGTGATACAGTCTTTGACTGTAAGCGACGTCTGTAGAATTCTCTGTGTTAGCAGAGAGGAACCCGGACGACGTTTTGCCGAAGGGCAAGGTTTCGGCCGGGGAGGTAGACAGGACCTGAACCCGTCTAGGCGGGTTTAAAGGCTATATTTTTGGCCACATTAAACCGGCCTTGTGCCATATTCAATCCTCGTGGGTGGATCGATAAATACTAAGACAGATAGACCGAGAAGTTCTTAGCTGAGCTATTAGGTTGGTGCAAAAATAATGACGTAATCATGTCGTTTTTGACGTATTTTTAAGGTCAAAAACGACATTATTACGTCATTATTTTTGCACCAACCTAATAGTTATTGACTACTCAGGCGATTTCTGTACCTTCTTACCAACCTATTAAAACCCTTTTTATTGTTACGTGTTATTTGGCGTTTGTCTCTACTAACCCCAAATCAACATCATAACAAACAGTATGCGTGTGTTTATGTTTCTGAAAAGACTAATTCTGTGACTGTATTTGTTTGTGGCTATGTGTTTGCGTGTGTGACAATATTTAGACAGTGATTGTGATTGAATGTTTCTTTGTCTGTGTGTAATTTACCGGCATGTCTTTAGCAAAAATGTTACTTTTGACTGTCAGTGTGAAAGTTCGAGCGACTTTGGTTTGACAATATGTATTGGCTTGTTCAGATATGGGTGTTGAGATTTTTTGTTTACGCTTATTTAGCCATGTGTTTTTATGCATGAGAGAGAGAGAAAGAAGAAGAAGAAGAAAGAAACAGAGAGAGGGAGGGTTGTGTTTGCCAGTGTCTGTATGTGTATATCTATCTCACTATCTCCTCTGTGTTTGGCTGTGAGAGTTCCATATATTTTCGACACACAAAAATGACCAGAGCCTCGTGAGCAACATCGAGAAATTAACCACTGCATGCAGAAACATAAAATTAAGATAAAAAACGAGCAAAATAATCTAAAAAAAAAAAATTATACTAATGACATATTCTTTAATAAAACTCGTCACTAGAATTGCCTTCCGAAGACCTACTTCTGAATTCAATTCAATTCTTCCACCTCTCACATAATTTTTCACCAATATTTTCTCAAATTTTCCTTCCATTGATTCGTACTTCCTTTCTGTCGACTACAGCGAGGATTACTTGTGATGAACATAATTAAGTCAATTCACTCAAACAATGGAGCTAATATTTCCGATTAGGATTTCCCAGTACATAAAGGGGGGGGGGGGGAATCAAGATAAAAAAACAATTGGAAATCTTAGAAAATGGTGGATAAGACAAGAAAAAAGAACAATCCGATAATTATAAATTATAAAATTATATAAAATATGCACACACACAAAGTAAAAACGCAGGCGCGCAAACACACAAGCACACACACACACACATATACTATATATAAAGTTCAGTGTATGTGTATTTGTACGTGTGTGTGTCCAAGCAACTCATCTGCTACCAGTTGTCCGATTTCAACGATTCACAGCTCATTCAAAAGCCTGAAAAAAGTTAAGCACAAGGAACGATTTTCGTTGAACTCAGATTCAGGGTTAATTCCATTAGAATATGCGACGTTAAAATATATATATTAATATATCGTACTATCCATTATCGTTGTTTAATGGATCAAGAATAACTCTAATTTAACTTTTGTAGCCAAAATTGAAGTACATGTTTTATTAAAAAGTAGCTTAAAAGCCTATCGGACTGTATTTAAGCTAGCTCCTGTGGAGGACTTGGTTTGGCCATTATCACAACAGCTAGGGTGAGATAGATTCCATAAGCATCAATAAAATACAGAACTCAAAATTGATCACTGTATTTTAGTATTTAATGTTTAAACTTACTTTTTTAAAAAAATTCAACGATAATTCTTCTGCAGCAACTTAATTTAAAGATGATTTGCTGTACGCAGATCCTTATTTTCTGCACAAACAATTATTTTTCTTTCATGGGTGACAGAACAGCGGACAATTTATGAGAAAAAATTAATATAGTGTAAAGATGAGAAAAAAGAATTAGTTATACATTCAACATTTGAAGAGTTAGAGAAACATAATAGCTAATCAAGTAAGAACTATATTATAGAATCTATACGAATAAATGCGAAATTGGAGCACAAGGAATTGTGAAAGGAAAAAACCCACGCTATACTTTATAGTAACTTATACGGTGTTTATGCGTTCACCCACGAGAACGAGATGTGACAGAAGGTCTTTTTAAAGTGGGGATCCGAGCGCATGTACACGGGCATGGGACAAAAATTGCCCACAGCCCACGCAACCGTCGGTTGCGCTGGCCTCGATACGAGCACCGATCCCTCCCTCTTGGGCAATGACAGAGAAGGAACAAAAATTCCCCGAGACCCCGCAGCCGTCGGTTACGCTGGCATCGGTGTGAACACCGATCCCTCACTCTGGTGCAATGGGAGGGCGCGGCCTCGGGCAGCTGTTCCCCACGGCTGGGCACCTTATCAGTATAATTTTCTCAGTTGCGACTCTGTCTTTTGATGTAGTCGCCCCTGCGCGCACTCTGCCCAAAGACAGAGACGCAACTGAAAGATCCTAAAGAAAGAGTATAAATTACTTATATACGGTATTTACTTGACCCCCCCCCGATGTCAAGTTGTGACACAAGGTCAGTTTAATGTGGGGAGCCCGGGCGCATGCACACCGCAAAGAACAAAAATTCCCGTCAAACCCCGCAACATTTGGTTACATTGGCCTCGGTGCGTGCACCGATCCCTCACTCTGGTGCAATGGGTGGGCGCGGGATCCGGCAGCTGTTCTCCAGGGCTGGGCACCTCTTCAGTATAATTTTCGCCAGTTGCCCCTCTGTCCTTTGACAGAGAAGCCCCTGAGCGCACTCTGTCCAAGGACAGAGACGCAACTGAGAGATGATAAATAATGTGCATAAATTACTTAGAGTAATTTATACGCTGTGTTTACTCATTCCCCCACGAGAATGAGATGTGACACAAGGTCAGATTAATGGGGGCGGGGGATGAGCGCATCACTCGGGCAGGGACAAAAATTCCCTTCAGCCCCCGCAACCGTCGGTTACGCTGGCCTCGGTGCGTGCACCGATCCTTCTCTCTAGTGCAATGAGAAGGCGCGGCCTCGGGCAGCTGTTCCCCAGGGTCAGGCACCTCTAAGTATAATTTTCCTCAGTTGCGCCTCTGTCCTTTGACAGAGTCGCCCCTGTGCACACTCTGTCCAAGGACAGAGATGCAACTGAGAGATGATAAGTAATCTGCATACGGGAGAAGCTCAATATCTGTGTAATATAGTATCTACTTCTAGTTTATATCACTCTTAAAGTTTAATTATTTGTATATTGATTAAAAAAAAGTATATTTCATTAATTAACTGGCCTTAATTAGTGTTTTTCTTTCAAGGATTCTTTCTAATTTTATATCAAAAATAGTTCTCTTTAGGAATGTCGTTTTATATAGTGCAGAAAAGTGTTTGAAATTTGAATTTTACTTTGCATTCAACAAGTTGGCATCTATTTGTAAAACTTTCCTTAATTATAACAAGCCAATTTATGAATGAAAAGTTCATTTAAAATGTTTCAAGTATGAATATATCTTACTTTGCGAAGCCTGCTAGTATATATATATATATATATATATATATAGATAGATAGATAGATAGATATGACTAGTAGATGAAGTGATTTGATTGCTGGATGGCCTGTCTATGTAAATGTAGAGACCAGATGCTGAAAATAGCATCAATCAACTAAGTAACATATTTTATAATTACTAGTATATATATACTAGCAGCAAGACCCGGCGTTGCCCGTGCTTGATTCAAAAATCGCTATCACTTGACTTAAAATATTTCGGCTTTCCTTGCCTTTAAAGGAGTGCCCTTTGCTGTGCTGATGTTGCTGAACGGTGTACAATTTATAAACACTCCAGGAAAGTTATCCGCATATTATACTCATTGTGTGTGTGTGTGCGTGTGTGTGTGTGCGCGCGGGTTGGGGTGCACGCATGCACGAATGCAAGCACGAACGCACGCAAGCACGCATAGCTTTTGTACGCGCGCTTTTGTGACACACCTTGGGTGTTCTTCACAGTCCAATTTGCTGGGAAATTAGAACATCATCGCTAGAGTGATAGTCAATCCCTCAATCCAAGACACCTTGACGAAAAGTAATTTTAGGTGAAGTTTAATTGAAACTGAAATAAACTATAAACCTTGGCCAACTTTTATCTGACATATATTTATCTCCTCCCTCTCTCTCTTTCTCTCTATTTCTCTCTCTCTCTCTCTCTCTTTCATTCTTTCTTTCTTTCTTTCTTTTCAGTTGTGTATTCATATCTACTTTCCATCACTCCTTTTGCTTTAATCGTAGTTTGTAGAGAAAGGAAAAGAAGGAGTTTGATTTTGTATTTTGTCATCGCTAGCTTTTTTTGTGGACGTCAAAGAGGTCATGACTTCTGTGCGTTTCATGTCAAAAATTTTCATAATGCCCCTCACTTGTTACATATATATATATATATATATATATATATATATATATATATATATATATATATATACTTTAATGTTATGCTATATCTATGGTTTATAACAGAAGCGAGATAATGAATTCTCCCCGAAAAGTTCCAATTCCTGTTTTATTTTTCATCTCTTTGTAAAATTCCGATTTTTAATTTTTAACTCCATCAATTTCGTTAAAAAATAATATTATTGGTAACATTACCAATAATATTATTTTTCTTGTTTTATTATCTTTCGAATTGCTTTCTTCAGCCAATTATATGCACATACACCCACTATATATATATATATATATATATATATATATATATATATATATATATATATATATATATATATACAGCAAATTCTTTTTTATGCATGTCTGACTGTATAAATTACAGATATTATGTCTGCATATTTTTAATAAAATCCGTTCATACTCACGAATAATCTTCCGTGTATTGATGTTAAAGAATGAGAGTAATGATCTATAGCTGTTTAAATTTCTTTTATTTTCGTTTCCGAAGTACTTTCGATCTTCATTGAAGATCATCTTCAGTTGTGCAAGTATTACAAAACTATATGTCGTTCATTAGTACAAGTATTTATACAAAGTTGTGCATTGTTACCCATTACTGTAATTATTTATTATGCTTTAAAATGCAAAACGGTTGACAATGTGCTGAGCATCCATTAGAACGTGAAAAAATTATACCTTTTGGAATTCTTTTCATATTATAATGTCATGGTAATGCGCGCATTAAAGCGTTTACATGCTGTAGGATAGTTAGGTTGTATATATAGACAGGGGGTGGATAAGAA
>CAHIKZ030000460.1:335000-372500 GCA_903632075.3 Acanthosepion pharaonis
ATTAAGAAATGGACAAAGTCCGACAATTTATTTATTAAAGACATTTTTATGTTTAACGTTCTTTTTTTATAGAAGTATTTAAGTAAATGCTCTGTTTATAATAAACAGTATTAAATAACATTTACTGGCCTGAATGTCCGAGAAATTTTCATAGAAAATATTCGTCCTTTGACATGATTCGAACCTGCATCCTATACCGTCATTTACGCTGACTTGCCCTTACCAATCGGCAACAAAGGAGCGTTCGCTAGGCAATATTCATATATATATATATATATATATATATATATATATATATATATATATATATATATATATATATATATATATATATATATATATATATATATATATATAGTTGATCGGGGCTTTATGTAGTTAAATTGCTTTTGGGGTTTGAATTATTGAACTTACGCACGTTTCCACATTTGTTGAGGTCACCGACAGTCCGGGAATCTCACTGGTAGCAAAATCAATGAGATCAAGGACATCCGGTTGCAGTAGGTGACTGCTGTGTTGCTGCTCCGTGCTTAAGACGAAGACTGCCACCCGTTCATAATCGGTCAAGTTTTTTTTAAATTGTGTTTGCTTTTTCACTGTAGGACTCGTTTAACATATCGGCATCGGTGGTCGGCAAAGCTGCTCTACTCCAGTTTGCACACGTTCACCTACCCGACCCTACTTAAGTACGGCTCGCTTATTGTTGGAAACCCCCTGACCTAGTGGTGAATTTGTTTCCATTCCTTTTTTAGGCATAAGTCTGGAGTGTCCATTTATTGAATCGAGAATGATTTGACTTCATTTGCTATGGCAAGATGAAACTCTCCCCCGCCCGGGAAACTGAGCGGACGAACGCACGTGGCTCCCCCCCCCGTACACACTCGGTAATTGTCGCGGCGAAAGAACAGAGCTCATCACAGCTGCAAGTAGGGGTCAAAAGTGTTAAGCGCAATGGTTTGTGAATTGCGAGTACTGGGAGTAGGTGTTGTCGGTTTTAGTGCGGATGTTACGGTTTGGGGAAAAACCCACTAAAGGAATGGAGCTTGCAATGCAGCATTTGGCCTTCCATAAAGTTTGAAGTGTTGTACCGTAGAAGTTACTGGTAGACAGAGCTACAATGAAGCACCCACAGAAATCGCTCTTCATAATAGACGCTGGCTCAATAAGTAAGTGAAATACTCAAAACTTATTGCCGACTCAGGTTTCAGCCTATTGGATCGGCGCTTGAAGTAGCTGCAGAGAGTAAGGGGGAGGGGGCATTGTGCATCTCAACTGAAAGTGCCAACCGTTGTGTCAACATCTACGCGTCGCTGACCTCATCGAATACCGCACAGAATGCCCTGAATTCCGTGGCTCTGCTCAAATATACCCCTCCAACCCTGTGAGCGCATTGTATGATTCGGTGTTGAGTCTAAAGCAGCGGGTAGTGCACACAGTAGCGCAAGTATGTTTTGCCTTAGCGCATCACAGTATGAGCCTGAGGTACCACCAGCAGCCAATTGTAGGTGCCGGGAATTTTGGAGTTGAAAATAAGTCAACCCCTAAGTATGTCTTGAATCATCTCTTTTTTAAATGGATTGACCACCGTTTAAGCTGACTTCAGTTAGCACAAAAGGAACGGTACGCGCAATACAGGCTGAGTGAAAGATGGCGATGGTACGACCGCAAACTGGTCACCAGGTATGTGTGTGAGAAGCAAGGCGGAGACGGAATTAACTGGCTGTCTCCAGAAAGATTCCACAATGCCAACTCCCTGCAGCAGACAGATTCTACAGGTATAGATTAATTCAATAGGCGAAACCTGGCTAAGGCCAATACAGAGATTCCAAACGAATCACACAAAGGTGAAGAGTGATATCTGTGATGCGTTTCATGCAGCACTTCTCGTGATCAGCTGTATGACGGAACTGAACACTGAAACCTTGGAAAAGTGCATGTCATTGCAAGTTCCCTATAGCGCTCAGCTATTCAAAAGTGTTGGGCATTTGCCTGGGGAGCGTTTAACACAATTAGTGATGCCTCCACAGCATAGATGGTAGTGGTGTAACGGAGATGACAGTGGCAGTAGGCGGGAGGGTTTGACAAAAAACGCAAGCAGCCATGCGAATACGCCAAAGGCAGGTGGAAGTAAGTGTTTATCTGGTGCGGTGTAGTAACAATGGGAGACAAATTTCACCGACGTCTGTAAGGTGTGGTAAGAGGGAAAACCGCTCTTGGGAATCGGAGCTTTGCCTGGCGGTCTGTACTGTCACCGACGGTATATACAGTTCTGAAGACCGCAAAGAGGTAAACTGTCAGCCGCTGCCTACGTCCCATTAACCTACAGAATCTCCTTGTAAACGACATTTTTTGAAGACGCCTGGGAGTGAAGACGAATACGTCCTCGCTTCTCCCTACACGCAAACAGCCTACGTAAAGCTGGCCGTGGAAAAAAACACTGCTGTTCAAGCGACACGTAGTGTTTGGCCCTGTGATTTATTAATAGACATTGCAAAGCAAAATCTGACGGGAAACTGCGACTGGCGGAATGTAAAGGGCACGTCTGAACCTGACGGAGATAGATGCATGCGCGGTATGAATACAGTTTCACCCCTTCAGCAACCGGTAAGTATTGTCACTTCAATTAAATTTGGTGCCAAAGATTTAACCACCATGCGTGTACCATTACACTGTTTCTGGGGAACCAGGTTACGCAAAAGCATAATGGGGGCGCCCACTTTAAGTCTCAGTGTGTGAGACGGAAGCCCCGCCGGTTCTAAGGAATTCAGAAGTTCGACCGGGTTGTTCGTAAGGTGGGCCGGGTCGGGCGTACTGTCGATGGATTTGTAGATGCAATCGTCCCTGGGAAAGCACTGCAGGATTTTCTCATTAATGCTAATAACTGTGGTGTTTTTTGTAGCAAGAACAGGTCTTTCAGGGAGCCACTAAAGGTTACAGTAGTTGGCATTAAGATGCGGAAAGACGGCATCTCTAAGCTTGTTGATGGGTGTCAAGAACTGAACACAGTGTTCTCAAATTAATGTAGCCTTCTGCGTCTGAAGGCGTTCGGTCCTTCCCGAGGGCTAGAGGGCCCCTTGAAAAATCAGCGGACCAGTTTGTCCCCAGTAGTATGAGCGCGCATGTTGGTGGTCAGTTGCAATGACTGGACATGGGCCCAGAGTTTGAACGACTTAAGGCACTCACGAACAGCATCGGCCCATGTCCCTTTAGGAATGACAAGCAGGGTTTGTCGAAAGTCACCTGACAGAAGGAGAGTGAAGCCACCCATGAAAGCAGTGGAATCCCTAATA
Organism: Acanthosepion pharaonis; assembly: GCA_903632075.3. NCBI lineage: Eukaryota > Metazoa > Mollusca > Cephalopoda > Sepiida > Sepiidae > Acanthosepion > Acanthosepion pharaonis. The sequence goes on from CAHIKZ030000460.1 coordinate 338,291, forward strand.
TCTTGAAGGGACCTATTCAACGCCTCGAGTGATTGTTTGTGAGCCATAGTGCACTCGTCCCACACTATGAGTTTACAAACTCTTAATACGTCAGTCTGTCCCGAATTTTTTGAAATGCTACAAGTTGGAATTTCGGCCTTGGCAAGGTCAGGCGGAAGTCTAAACATAGAGCGCGCCGTCCGTCCGTCCACCCGGCAGCAATGTGGCCGCAATCCCGGATGTAGCAACAGCAAGCGCGATATCTCCGTGCCGCCAGATTTCATCTAGAATCAGTTTTGTAACGAACGTCTTCCCAGAGCCACCGGGTGCGTCTAGGAAGAAGATGTCACCGTCGGACGGCGTCAATCACCGTGGTGTTAGCTGTTCTTTTTGCTGGTAGGAGGCGTAATTCATTCTCTAGGACATAGTGGTCGAGGTCAGCAGTGCAATAAGACGTTTCGCGCAGTATTTCTGGTGATAAGTTGGCAGTGCCATCTCGCACTGGCGGAAGTAACCCGTATGTGGTTAGCGCAGTTCCACTCATTTCAATAGCAAAGTCTTCAACCTGAATGGGCGCCCTATTGTAAATAAGGTCCGTGTAGCCCAACTCAGCTGACGGACATTGCTGCTGTACCACATACAAAATGTCTTCCGACATAAAGTCTTTGTACTTAGCCCATAAATCAGGAGTTTCCTTATTTCGCATCATACTATTAGGTTAGTGCAAAAATAATGATATAATAATGTCGTTTTTGAGGTTAAAAAATACGTCACAAGACGACATTATTACGTCATTATTTTTGCACCAACCTAATATTAAGATAGCGAATAAGCATCGAAGGGTCGCGGGTGCCTGTAAGAGAGCTCCCTCTGCCATGCCAGCATCCCATTGAAAATCATCCTCCAAAAACCCACATTTAAGGCAAGCCTCTCGGTAGGTGTTGCGCGCGACGCCATCAACAGTGCGAATGGCCTCGAAGCTTGGACCAACAACCTCATAAAGCAGAAGCCGGAGGTAGAAGCACTCCTGCTGATTTGGTGACACAGTGTAGACAAGACCAAAGGCAGGTGTCAAACTAAATGCCGGTGTACTCGTCAATGCTCTGGCCAGACTGCTTGCGACTCCAAATATTGTTCGCCCAAACATAGGATGATGGAACTTCTCGTCATGAAGGCACAACTTAAAAAAAGCTGTTAAAGTTCAGGTTTTTCAGGTTTTCGGCGATAGCTCCCGCAGTTCGTTCAGTGAAGTAAATCCGCTGTCCGTTCCCTAAGTGCACTGCCAGCTTTACGATTGCTGGATGCCTCTGGTGAATTGGGAAGTCAAAAACGCGCCAAAAACCTCATTGGTGCTGAGGTACCGCCCAGCCAAGTACTGCGAAACTTCGTCTCAGCTGTTGTCCCTGCTTAACGCTGAACATGGCGGCATCGCTGCCCTTGTTAACGTAATTACATATGTATTTAATGGAGCGGACGTAATTTCAGAACCCAACGGTTATATGAGCATTGAATATTCTATGAGAAGGGGACAGTAGGGGACCACCCAACTATTGTAAACACGGTACACCCCCAACTTCATCGTTCACCCGCCCCTGGACCTCACCCTTTGCCGGTACAAAGTATATCCGATCCCACCGGTTTGCATCTCATCAATAAATGTCTTATGTAACCCCTTAGAGCACGGTGCGCCGTTTTGACAGCAGGGGCGTGCCTCGTAGCCTGGACCGCATGGCCCGTGGACCATGTGGGATCTCAAAGCCTCAAATAGGTCCCTGTCCTCATCCGGATCCTGAATTTCGGCAGAATGGCGCTAGAATTTGACTGGCGTCAATTATTGTAAAAAGCCAAATGATTATGTGAGCATGGTGTAGTTCCCTTTTTTGCCACTCAACTGTGTACCTGTCACATCTAACAGACCCTAAAATCTGCCCCTTCACTATTAAGTCCATAAGTTTTCCCAGAATACGCGGGCGGTAATGTCATGTTTGTGAGTGTAATCCTGTCCAGGTAGGAGTTCACGCGTTATCTCAACCCATTTGGGGTTGCAAGTAAACGTTATAAACAAGTCTGGCCGCCCATATTGCTTAACGTATGTCATAGCGTTCTGCGTGCGTTCATGAATATAACGTCCCCCAGTGTAGATTGAGTGCAGAATGCACAGCTTCTCTAGGTCGCGTGGATTGACTTCATTTCGAAGGCTGTCGCGTAAGTGTATGTAGGAGTCTGAGGGCAGCTGTTTCTGATGATTCCGTATAAAACAAAGCCTTTTCTATTCCATCTTAGCGACCATGTCAACCGCAAACTGGTGGAAATACTCCCTGCATCTATGAAGCAGGTTGAAGTCTCCATCCCTAACCATGAACCGGTATGAGTAAAAGGCCTTGCGCGATAAGCCTTTGGAAGACTTTGTAGGTTGTCCACCCGGAGTATGAAGGGGAATGCCGAAGTGGTAGCCATCTTCATAAGGGAAAAGTAAAGGGTACTGCAATGCGTCATATGATCGATCGGTATCTGAAATCCTGCGAAGGGCGTCGTCTCTTGATTTGAGGACGATATCGCGAGTGCGGTCTTGCTCCCCATGTATAATAGCGGCCACTTCGTTGCACGCAGGAACATTGTAGCAGCGTTCGTGTTCATCAGGAGGCCGTTTGTCGGCGTCAATTACAATGCTGAAGGAAGGAAAAGGAGCATTTTCCAAAGTATATTTGAAACTGTGAATTTAGCTGTTAACTTCGTGAAGTAGGCCTGAAGCAGTAGTGTGACGTCCCTGCGAGGAACTCTTCCAGACGGCGGCAAAATACCAATCCGGGTTTCGGCCTGTAGGTTGTAGTCTGCAATAAAGTACAGTTGAAGGAATTTAGGCGTAGAAATCTCCTCAGGTAGCAGAGACCCAATGCGATGTTATACCTGCCTCTGTACTTTGAAAGTGGACATCCAACCATCTTCTTGAACCACCTGAGCCGAAATGAGATCATTTGAAAGTTGTTGTTGTATAGCTTAATTGTTTTAAGGAAGTGGTTGGAGTCGGGATGGAAACCGGCTATTAGTCCCCTCAACGGGCTAGGTGGTTCATGCAGAGGCGGCAGTCAAACATTGCCGGAGGAGCAGCACACACCGGCCGGCTCTCCGGCCCATTTGTTGGCATTACAGAATTGGCAAACGCAGGTCATGGACTCTATATTGATGTCGTCACGCGTAGTTAAGTTAATGCCGGTGTCGTAAATGAAAGCTAAGAAAGACTAAAAAGAGCAACTGGGACAGGTAACATCACGGGCTGCGAGCTTGGGAAGTTTGAGATAAGCGCACAGCGACCATGTTTGTAGCAGTCCTTGAAAGTCTGTTTGCCCTTGTCTTTGGGCCCCTGGAGCTTCTGGCAGCAGAAGTCGCTGCAGCGTTGCGGGCATTGCGATTTGCCCACTGAAGCTCTGTCTCGGACAACCCTCAACCTAGCTGTTGCAGGAGCGTCCCTGGATTGACGGGCGCGCCTGCGGTCAAGTGTCCCTATTGCCCATGATTTCGCAGTGGCAGCAGCGTTTGCGAAAAATATAGCCAAAAATCAGCTTGACTGGATTTGAATTGTAAGTCAAAAGTGGCATGATTTTATCGATTTTTTCCGAAAATTGATACCGATATTGAAGAAAAAGGTTAGCAACTAATAACTGTTGATAAAACTAATGCTCAACAGGATTTTCCGGTAAATTCCTTGCAGTTTGCGAAAAACAGAGCCGAAAATCAGCTACATTGGATTTGAATCGGATGTCCCAAAGTGATCGATTTTTTTTCCGATAACTGATAACAAGTTTTAAAAACAAAGAACATCACCTCAAAACTATAAGTTGCTCAACGTGAGTTTGGTAGATATCACTTGTAATTTGTGATCAACTATCACTGAAAAACTGATGAGATTTTTTTCGAATCAATATTTAACCCCTTATCGGTTTTATCGATTTTTTCCAAACTCGGCGGAACAATCGAAAAATCCGAAAACGTCAAGTACGAATGCCGGAAATTTCCGATATGCGTGTGAATTTTCATACCAATCGGACGAACGGATTGACTAACTCACAGACAGACACACTAACAGGATGCCATTTATATATAGATACAGATATTGAGCGCTTTCCAATAAGTACTGCGTATATGTAATATATAAATAATATATATATAAAAAATTGCATATATATATATATATATATATATATATATATATATATATATATATATATATATATATATATATATGTATGTGCAATATTTTATATATATATTATAGCTTCCTATAACTTTTTCTATAAATATTTTCATGGTAAAGTTTCTGATGAACTTTCGGCTATTGTACATATAGGAATTTGAGACATAAGGTATTATGGTGACTGAAGTAAGAATAGTAAATAAGAATGTGTTGTTTTGGTGCAAGACATATTATACTTGTTTGGGTCAGTGAGTGTGACTGGCTAAGTTTAAAATAAGACAGACTGATGACCAGTCTTTCACTATCCACCTCGTTTGGCCTTTTCCTAATTTTTTGTATTTTCAAAACAAATATTACTTTCCTCTATGGTACCTAAACATTAATTTAAGCCCAGTGCTATATTGGCGGTAAGACCTCACCATATTACAACTGAAATCGCCAGATGTATCCGTAAGTTCTACGTTAACAGTTTTTTTTCCATTCGCTTGTGAAATTTTCTTCCGGCGTCTTGCTTTCCAGTCAAATATATCGTTAAAATTTTAAATGCAGAATCTGTCGTTTTTGTATGTCTTCTTGATTCCTGTTTTTTATTGTTTCATCTGCTTGATAATTGTTTTTGTTAATTCTTTCACGCACCTTAACCCTTGCGTCTTAGTGGCTTTATTGTCTTGCTTTTGGTAAAATGTTTAAATTTTATAAACTACGTTAGCACTTAATTCGAACCCCCGATCTGAAATCCACAGCTAAACGAAATAGCAATACAGCAGTTGACGTATACAGATATATTTAAGTAATATTCATTTATTAGGATATACGTTTTGCATAATTCTGTTTAGTAAGGACAGAGAAATCGACGTCTCAGCTTCAAGTTAAAAACGAATTATTTTTTTGATCACTTCGCGTTAGGCATGAATCTATTTTATTTCATTTGTTGCTTAAGTACTAATGCACACATAGATTTCTTGTTTTGAGTTTATGAGAGGGAATACTCTGAATTCAAACCTACTTGAACTGGGTTGTGCAAGTGTTACTTGATCCTATTGTTCATTTTAGTTCTTTGTGTAAACGAGTTATTCTTTTAGATTCAAAGAACAGACATTTATATGGATTATTTCTTATTATTGCTATTGTCATCAACATCATTGTTATTACCACAACTTTTCGGCCGTTGTGGCCCCCGGCTAATTGTCGATCAGGATAACCTTTAGATTCTTCTGAACTGAGCCTTTTGTTTAATCTACGGTGGTAGGATTTTCTCGTTTAGCTGACCAAGCCTCGGGATACTTCGTGCAATTGTTCTTTACGAACTTCACGGCGAGGAAATTTTAGAACACTCAAAGCAAATGAAAAATGGGGAACTGATATTATCGCACTTCGTAGCACTTATAAGTAAGGCTTCGACAACTTGACGTGACGCTTGGATTACTTTGTCTGAAGACTGTTTCCAAACAGCTTATATTTTCTTTATCACGGACCTGAAGCTTTTTATTTATAGTTATGGACTAGTTCATATAGTCTCCACGGGTTCACTGTATACATCACAACTTCCCTCTTTTGAGATTAATAGTTCTTATAAATATTTTATTTTTTTATTAATATTATTATCTCCCTCTACTCTTTCTGAAGAATTCGCCAGTATAGTTGACTTTGTAGCGTTTCTATCTTGAATCCACTCCCATTTCATCAGCATGATTTTTTTCCTGGAAATTGTCCTTGTAGTTTCCATGACTTGTTGTGGTGATGGCAGTTCGAAAACATCATATAGCATTTTTATGTTCTTCCAGTGTTTCAGATCTTTCATTTTTTTCAGCTGATTCTGGTGCCTTTTATATTCAATTTTTTTTCCCTTTTACCATGTAAATCAACTTCTCAATTCTTGATGATATTATGCCGACTTCTCACGTTTCTTTGCCATCCTCTAAAGAACACGTTATCGCTGATATTGAAGCTTTTGGTGCTGTTTTTTTTTTTTTTTTTTGTTATCCGTTCGTGTTTTTCGGCTTAGTAATAACTTGCCGAACACCAATTTTACTCTTCTGGCCAACATGAATTCCTCCGGTGATATGCCTGATAGTGTATTGGGATTAGTTTTACAAGCTAAGCTCTCCGAAAATTTTAAAGAGCTTCCATATTTACTTTCTCGGGACTTGCTTTTTTCAACGCTCCATAGAAAGTTACCCCAAACCTTTCCTTTTGTCCGTTTAAACCTCGGTCGTATAAACGGGTTCTGGGCGTAGCCTCCTTCGGGTTCCTCCCGCCCGTAGGAAGAGAGTTAAACCGAACAGTCGGTTCAGAGTTGAACGACTGACGATATTCAGTCACCCCCCCCCCCCCCACGAGGGTGTCATGTGGCATAAGGCCTTTTTAACGTGGGCAATTCCCAAGCCATTAGGTTCGGCCCAAAATAGGCCCATTTGAACCCGTATAAACGGGTTCAGGGCCGGTTTACCTGCCCGAAGGAGACTCCGCCCTTCGGCGTAGCCTCCTTCGGGTTCCTCCCCGCCCGTAGGAAGAGAGTTAAACTGAACAGTCGCTCAGAAAGTGAGCGACTGACGATATTCAGTCACCCCCCACGAGGGTGTCATGTGGCACAAAGGCCTTTTAACGTGGGCAATTCCCAAGCCATTAGGCTCGGCCAAAAAATAGCCCATTTGAACCCGTATAAACGGGTTCAGGGCCAGTTTACCTCCCCGAAGGAGACTCCGCCCTTCGGCGTAGCCTCCTTCGGGTTCCTCCCGCCCGTAGGAAGAGATGAACCAAACAGTCGGTTCAGAGGTGAACGACTGACAATATTCAGTCACCCCCCACGAGGGTGTCATGTGGCACAAGGCCTTTTTAACGTGGGCATTCCCGAGCCATTAGGCTCGGCCAAAAAATAGCCCATTTGAACCCGTATAAACGGGTTCTGGGCCAATTTAACCTCCCGAAGGAGACTCCGCCCTTCGGCGTAGCCTCCCCTTCAGGTTCCTCCCGCCCGTAGGCAGAGAGTTTAACCGTGCAGTCGCTCAGAAAGTGAACGACTGACAATATTCAGTCACCCCCCCAAAAGGGTGTCATGTGGCACAAGGCCTTTTTAACGTGGGAATTCCCGAGCCATTAGGCTCGGCAAAAAAAACCCATTTGAACCCGTATGAACGGGTCCAGGGCCGGTTTAACCTCCCGAAGGAGACTCCGCCCTTCGGCGTAGCCTCCTTCAGGTTCCTCTCGCCCGTAGGAAGAGAGTTGAACCGAACAGTCAGTTCAAAAGTGAACGACTGACAATATTCAGTCACCCCCACGAGGGTGTCATGTGGCACAAAGGCTTTTTAACGTGGGAATTCCCGAGCCATTAGGCTCGGCAAAAAATAACCCATTTGAACCCGTATAAACGGGTTCTGGGCCGATTTTACCTCCCGAAGGAGACTCCGCCCTTCGGCGTAGCCTCCTTCGGTTTCCTCGCCCGTAGGAAGAGAGTTGAACCATGCAGTCGGTTCAGAGGTGAACGACTGACAATATTCAGTCCCCCCCACGAGGGTGTCATGTGGCACAAAGGCCTTTTTTAACGTGGGAATTCCCGAGCCATTAGGCTCGGAAAAACCAACCCATTTGAACCGGTATAAACAGGTTCAGGGGTTTACCTCCCCGAAGGAGCCTCCGCCCTTCGGCGTAGCCTCCTTCGGGTTCCTCTCGCCCGTAGGAAGAGAGTTTATCGCTCAGAAAGTGAACGACTGACAATATTCAGTCACCCCCACAAGGGTGTCATGTGGCACAAGGCCTTTTTAACGTGGGAATTCCCGAGCCATTAGGCTCGGCCATCTTGACCCATTTGAACCCGTATGAACGGGTCCAGGGCCAGTTTAACCTCCCCGAAGGAGACTCCGCCCTTCGGCGTAGCCTCCTTCAGGTTCCTCTCGCCCGTAGGAAAGAGTTGAACCGAACAGTCAGTTCAAAAGTGAACGACTGACAATATTCAGTCACCCCCACGAGGGTGTCATGTGGCACAAGGCTTTTTTTAACGTGGGAATTCCCGAGCCATTTCGGCCCTCCCATTTGAACCCGTATAAACGGGTTCTGGGCCGATTTACCTCCCGAAGGAGACTCCGCCCTTCGGCGTAGCCTCCTTCGGTTTCCTCTCGCCCGTAGGAAGAGAGTTGAACCGAACAGTCGGTTCAGAGGTGAACGACGACAATATTCAGAACGAGGGTGTCATGTGGCACAAAGGCCTTTTTAACGTGGGAATTCCCGAGCCATTAGGCTCGGCCCGCCCATTTTGAACCGGTATAAACAGGTTCGGGGCCAGTTTACCTCCCGAAGGAGCCTCCGCCCTTCGGCGTAGCCTCCTTCGGGTTCCTCTCGCCCGTAGGAAAGAGTTGAACCGAACAGTCAGTTCAGAGATGAACGACTGACAATATTCAATCACCCCCCGAGGGTGTCATGTGGCACAAGGCCTTTTTAACGTGGGCATTCCCGAGCCATTAGGCTCGGCCATAAAATGCCCATTTGAACCCGCATAAACGGGTTCTGGGCCGGTTTAACCTCCCGAAGGAGACTCCGCCCTTCGGCGTAGCCTCCTTCGGGTTCCTCTCGCCCGTAGGAAGAGAGTTGAACCGAACAGTCAGTTCAGAGGTGAACGACTGACAATATTCAGTCACCCCCACGAGGGTGTCATGTGGCACAAAGGCCTTTTTAACGTGGGCATTCCCGAGCCATTAGGCCCGGCAAAAATAGCCCATTTGAACCCGTATGAACGGGTCCAGGGCCAGTTTACCTCCCGAAGGAGACTCCGCCCTTCGGCGTAGCCTCCTTCGGGTCCCTCTCGCCCGTAGGAAGAGAGTTGAACCGAACAGTCTGTTCAAAAGTGAACGACTGACTCCTTGCCTACTCCTGAGGTGCAGTATTTATTAAGTATGGAATAGTCCATTATTATTATTATGGGTAAGCTCCCATAACAGTATTTATGTTCGTTAATTCTGAACATTCATTTTCAATCTTAACCTGTAAATACGCTTCAGAGAGTTCCCGCTTTGAAAATATTCTTCCTCCATTTAATTTTCGAAAAAAATCCCTCTGGATTTGGTAATGTGTAGTTATGTGTTTCTAAACAACTGTTTAATCCTGTCAAGTAATTCACACTAACACGAATGTTTTTATTATTTGTTTTCACATTCACCACAGGTGCAGACCATTTTGAATAGTTAATTTTTTTTATTACTTCAATTCTTTCGATTCTTCGTTGACTTGTTCCAATGGTGCAAATGGCGTTTCAGCTTAAATTCTAGCGTCGAACCTTTTTTTACTTGAAAATATGCCTTGAATTTTGATCACCGAACCAGTTCAGTTGACAGAACATCTGGGAAACATTTTGTAAATTCTACCTTAAGATTTTTGCTCTGACCTTTTACATTGGTCGCTTCTCCACTTACGATTTTACAATAAACGTTTATCGAAAATCCCTAAGTTAGGAAAGTTCCATCCAGTTAGTACCGAATAAATTCGTAGCCTTTTTTAATACATAAACTTTAGTTTTTACATGCTTATTACGGAATGAAACATTGCAAGTCATTTCTAAACAAAAAACTGTATTTTCTCACCAAAAACTGAAATCGCGACTTTGGAAATTCTTTTTTAATAAAGGCTTTCCAATTTCTTATCACGTGGTTTCACTGATTATTGAACTATCACTACCAGTATTTTGTGGCATTTTCACATGCACATTATTTATTTCCACATTCACAAATTTGCTTTTGTTTTCTGTGACCATTTTTTCTGTCGCAATGGTATGTACTAATTTCTTCCTGTGAGAATTCTTCTTGGTTTGGTTTTGCAGTGTGACTTTATATGTTATTTTACAACACGTGTAACATTCTACATATTTAAATGGACAGTTTTTTCCAAGTTGTAATTTACCACAGCTGAAACAAGAATTTATTCTCCTTTTAGTAGATTTGTCTTTTTTTTTTTTTGCCAATGCTCATTGTTTTTTTCTGAATTTCTTCAACATCGTCTTTCAGACATGAAATTGTCTGCAAATAATCCACTATTTCTTGCAGTGCAATTTTATTGTTTTTTCAATTTTCGTGTAAATTTTTTGTTCGAATTTCAGTATCTTTTTTAGCTGTTAAACCTTAAACGAGAATTAATCCTTTCAACTTATATGGAGTCATTTCGTTTATTCTAAACATTTCACATTCTTTGTTGATGATACAAGCATACGTGACACAATTTTCGTCCTTTTTTTTTGTTTAGATTTTTGCTATTTTCAGATCTATTTTCCTTAACTGCTATCTCGTTTTCCTCTCATCTTCCAAGCTGCAGCATTCCTGACTGAATATTTATTCATATCTAGGAAAATACGCAGAGAAATTCAGTCAATCACGATTGTATACAAATTCTGATGTGCTATATCTGACAGCGTCTGACGTAAGATATTGAAGAAATTTTTGTCTTCTGCAAAATTATATTCAATAAATCTTGATGTTTTTGTAGTTCTAGCAACTGTTGATTTTGTTAGTTTTGCTCTTTCTGATTTTGTTGTTGAATTACAACTATCAAAGCTAAAATTTGCTCCGTAATTGCAAGGATATGTTTTTCCTACATCCAATAGATTTTTTCTTCTACACAACAAGTAAAAAAATTACACCATCGTGTTTAAAATTCTTGTTGTCACCCGTATTCTTGTTCCTGAAGCAACATTATATTTCCCGTACCTGTTCACTTAGTATGAGTTTCCCAAATCCTTGTAACTCCAGTTAAAACTCGTTTAAGTTCCTGAATAATCGTTATTGTTATAATTCGTAAGAGTTCTGAATCTTCGTCACAATAGTTATTTCTGACCGGAAGCTCTTTCTTTATAGTCATGAACTTATTAATATATTCACTAGAGGCGTAATATTTATTCCACAACGAGAAAATTATTCAAAATTCATATCAACTTCGGCACATAAAAAAAAAAATTTCACGTCAGAATGGGCTACCAAACAGCGTTAAACGAAACCTTGGTGGTATTTCAAATATCGAGACATGTTTTTTTTATTCATATTAAATTATATATATATTGAAATTATTGAAACTGCATTTAAGATTAGGCGAGTTATCAGAGTATTTTGTGTGATGGTGGGATGAGGTCTTTAAATCAGTGAAGCCAGATGATTTTCAATACACATAGGGAGAGCTCCTTATACAAGCCACGGTGGGTGGATATGATAAATAGTGGGAAGTAGATGAAAGTCTATCGATTTGATCTAATAATCTTAAGAGGCGTAATAGTCACAATGTAATGTTAAATTCTGTGGGTACATTAACTATAACTACAAGCGCATTATCTCAGATATTACGTTGTTTCACCTAAAACATAAAACCCATTTTAAATAATAGCAGCCCCCCACCCTCTCTCTCTTTCTCTCTCACACACACACACACACACACACACACACACTCACACACACACACACACACACACACACATCGCAGACAAAAGATCGTCTCTCTCAATCGGTCTTGTTTTCATATTGTTTTTCTTCTTTGTGAAAAATCTTCTTTGGCAGAGTTGAATTATACACAAGCACACACAAACAAACACACACACAAACACACACACACACACACACACATATATATATATATATATATATATATATATATATATATATATATAGAGAGAGAGAGAGAGAGAGAGGGGGGGAATGTAAGAGTGAGAGCAAACCTGTTATTGTTCTTTCAACACTTTTAAGAATGCTCATAAAAGTTCATCAGGTAAAGTCAGGCAAGCTATGGAGAAAGGTAAGTAATATTCTTGAAATATTTTCTTCTTTATATAAATACTTGCTGCAATATAAAATTCGTGTGTTGGCCTTGATTAAATCGCTCAGAGGATGAAAATCGTCCGTTAGCATATATTTTCCTTTTGTTTTTATTCAAATTGTCGTTTTACAGATATATTCTATCTGAAAATATATACAATCCCGACCACATACATACATACATACATACATACATATATATATATATATATATATATATATATTTTCAAACAATTTACCTCATACAGATGATCATTTCGTTTATTTGTATCTCATTAATTGTAATTCAATAATATTCTGTATAATAAAAATTATATATTGCTCTCTCTTTTGTGGATCATTTTTAATATTTTATATTAATAGGATCTACTTGGACTATTTACTCACGGATTTTTTTAACTATATATATATATATATATATATATATATATATATATATATATATATGGGCAACAATATTTTTCCTACAATGTTCCTTTTGCGGAATATGAGAGTCAAATAAAATTTTATCAATTTTTATTGAGTGTTTCTAGTATTCTTAATTATTTTCTAGTTGTTGGTGGTGGGGTAGGGAAGTTGTTTCAAAATAGTCTGTCGTGCTTACTGTCACAAGGTGTTTCGACCACTTCTTTAGCCACTTTCAAGGAGTTTGTTGTTAATTGTAGTTAATTTCGTTTCATAGTTATCTTTTAAATGCAGTTGTGGAAAGCATATTCTATGGTAGTAGCATTTATTCGAAGCCCAGTGAAAGGAACGTGGTTGAAATTCAAGTTGGCCATCACTATTTTTAAAAAAGTCAAAACTTTTAGCCCATTGTTTCCCGCGTTAAATATGTTATTATTATTATTATTAATATTATTATATGTAAAAGGTGTATAATTAACCGCTTTATTTTGTGAAGTTATTAGACCGAGAATATTTCAAAATTCACATCTCTCTCTTCCTTTATATATATATATATATATATATATATAGTGTGTGTGTGTGTGTGTGTGTGTGTGTGTATTACAAAGTTAATCTTATATTTTATATCATAAAGAAACAATTTATACAAAGAATACATTACTATTTGATACTTTGTAAAAATTGATTCTTTATGATATACCTGACAGACACATATATGTATATATGAAGTTATTAGACCGAGAATATTTTAAAATTCACATCTCTCTTCCTTTTATATATATATATATATATATATATATATATATATATATATATATATATATATATTAAAATGTGACCATAAGAAAATTTATTGTCTGATGATCGCAGAGGCGTGAAACTTAGGGTAACAAACTAATATCCATACAACTGAGTAAGTTAGCTCTACCATTGATATTGAGTGCATTCCAATATATACATAGAAGTATAGAAGTGGCCTGACGATTGCATCTCTCATGAAACAGACTATCGCCTCTAAGTGTTGACTTCTATGTTCACTTTTATATTTACATACGCTCTTTCTCTGATATTGAACACATTATCCCATAAATATAGCACATCGTAAGACTATACTTCTTCATATATATATATATATATATATATATATATATATATATATATATATATATGTATGTATATATTTTATTATATCCTTACTCTGTCCTAGACATTGAGTTCTACCTGGATTCTTCCTCTTTGAAAATTTTTTCTGAAAATATACATGTATGGGTAATTTTTTTTTTTTTTATATATATATTTTGCATATGTATGTATATTTTCCACTAATATTATCTATATATATATATATATATATATATATATATATATATATATATATATATATATATATATATATATATATATATATATATATATATATATATATATATATATATATATATATATATATATATGACTGTGTGTGAGTATGTGTCGAATCTTTAGATTAAGCAATGAAACATTGTCTCTTATAAATGATTAAAGATATCATACTGGAATTCTAGAAAGTTTTCATAACACATTGTGGGTCTACTTTGAACAATAAGAATGTATTTAGCTCTAAATTGAAAACAGTGAAAACACTTTTTCTGTCTACTTTCACTCATTTTAAAAATTATTCACCGTTCTGTTGATGCTTCTTGAATAGACTTTGAAGTTGGAAGCCAGAGTATGAATGCTGTCACCATTACTGCAGGCCTGAATAATCATTTATTTTCCTTTCACCATTGCTCAGTTGGGAAGACACAATATCATTTTAACACGTTTTTGTTTTCTAGGTGAATAAATCAAAGGGTTTTCAGTGATTATTACAACAAATAGTGTCCAACATAACGTCTGATCTGAAAAATTTAAAAGAAAAAACTCACTTACTTACCTGATTTTTCCAATATTATACATTTTGTGGGATGTACATTTATTCCATGATGTTATACGATTTGGACAATTTTGCTGATACACCTGGTATATATATATATATATATATATATATATATATACACATGTTTAGAGGTACAAAATTTATATACAGTTTTAAAAACTAGGAATGTATTGATATTAATTTTATTAGTCTCTAAGGCCCTTTCAAGCAACATCTCATCAGGAGACAATCGTTGGATAATTAATTAACGAAAAGAACAATAACGAAAATAAAAATTATATATATATATATATATATATATATATATATATATATATAACTGAAAAAATAAAAGTTAATAAAATGAACACGCAACCTCTCCTTGTCTGGATGAATGGATTTCTCTGTATCCTTGGAAACTGTAAATTATGATTTTTGCCGTGCCTTTAAAACCCAGTAAATTATAAAATAATTTACTCCAAAATTCGCTTGAGGATGAAATGGAACTAATATCTTTAATTTAATTCCAAAATTAAATTCGAAGCTTTTAGCTCCCATTTTTGAAACATGGTTAGAACTGGGTAGCGAAAAAACATATTTTAAATCAGTTAATTTATAATAATAAAAAAATTATATATATATATATATATATATATATATATATATATATATATATGTGTGTGTGTGTGTGTGTGTGTGTGTGTGTGTGTGTGTATGGGAGAGAGAGAAAGAAAGGGAATGAATTTACAACTGAGTAAAGAGCAGAACTTTATATTGTAAAAAGGAAGCAGTACCTCTGTTCTTTTATTGCATCAAAACATTACTTGCCAAGGACACATTGAAAATAAATTAAATGCGCTTGACAAAAATATATATGTTCACTTTCACTACTTCTCTCCTTGTATTTTTATATATTTTCATAATGATTATCTTATTATTAATATTATTTATTTATTCCCGCTTCTAAATATTCCAGTTGTCCATTTAGTCAATATTCTTTTTTGTCGATTTTGTCATGAAAAATAGTTTCAGCTTGGTTTGGCGGCGGGAAACGTCATTCCACCTGACGGGTTTTATCCCTCTTCCTTGGCTTTTGGACTTTTGAATAGAATTACTCGGACGGAACCGCTGGAAAAGATTAGATCTGTCAAAGTGTCCAATGGGAAGCTTCGAATACAACAAAACCGTCTGATTGAAATTTTGATATTTGCGTCAACCTAGAAGAAGAACCCAGACCCGACACACTTTCAACGGGTACATAAAATAAAGATTAGTCCAAGAGATAGATGAAACAATAGATATAAAGATTAACTTTGTAGAAAAAAAGTGTATCGCAAAAGCGTATAGAAAGCAAAAGGCTATATCAGATCTAAAAAAAAAAATGGCAGTATGTTTATGTATCAGAAGAGAAAGTTCGTAAAATTTGTGGCTTAGGAATTATGAGTTCAATCCCGGGGACGAGTAGTGCGTAATTTGAAAAAGCACGGATATTTAAGAAGGACAGCCCAGAAAACAACTTAAATAAAGGGTTTAGTTTGACATTCCCAAGGAATCTCAGGTAGCACAATAAACGAAACGTTGTGATGATGACAAATTAGAAAGCAATAGTCGAGGTATAAATCATGTTAACTCCTTATCTGTGAAATTCTGACTGGGAATAATAATGTAAGTGGACGAATAGTCAATAATCTTAAAATGATCGAATGAAAAACAATTTAAAAAAAAAGAATTTTTGTTGATTTAATTATAATAAATGAACCTCTTACTGTCTATAATTGATATTTAATTCAGTGATGCGTATACATATAAATAGTGAAATCATATCATCTTATATAATTTACATGTCCTCAAAAACGAATATAGAATAACGCTTCTTTTAACTGATATATATTTTAACTTATATGATTCACAATCAGTTGTATTGTTAAAAATACACCTTTAAGTGACGAATCTAGGTCCTTCGTCAGTGTTGTTGCTTCCATGTCACTAGA
This sequence comes from Acanthosepion pharaonis, assembly GCA_903632075.3. Taxonomy (NCBI): domain Eukaryota; kingdom Metazoa; phylum Mollusca; class Cephalopoda; order Sepiida; family Sepiidae; genus Acanthosepion; species Acanthosepion pharaonis. Next base: position 354,533 of record CAHIKZ030000460.1, read on the forward strand.
AGTTTGGGGTCTAAATAAACAACTTTTTCGATGGGGGACCCGACCGAATATGATCAGTATTCGACCCGCACCCAGAATAAAATTTGCTACTCGCTTTAGGGCGTGTTTTATATAAATTCCCCCAGTATTTTACCCTATCAGCTATTGACGCTGAAATTGGATTCGAGGAGTCTAGTACTTATTATCGCCTAGCCTGTTCAATTTTAAACTTCAAAAAGACAGGAACCTATCGCCCTAGTTATGGGTAGACTGTAATCTCGATCCTTGTGCATCAGCTAATCTCGGTGAATGAATGCCATGAATGATGAGACATTGCCGCTAATCTAGCACTGCGTTTAAATTCATAAAGTCTACCTACCTTAGAGGAAAATTCATCAGGACAATTGCCATGAAAGCTGCAGACTTAGCAATTGATTCAATATAATATTCCTACTTCATGCCAGATGAGAATGTTAGTCTAAGAAGTCACTCATCTGGAGGTTAGCATCAGCCATACGGATAGAAGCTAAAATGGGTTCTCTCAGAAGATTAAAAGAAAGAAGTTTCGTTTTTTTTTTACATTTTGAAAATGCTTTATTTGTTTTTGACATTTATTTATATACTTTATGTATAAAAGATGAACATCCGTCTATATCTCTGAGATGAGGTATTATCATTATTTAAATTATTTGGATTAAATCCTCATCTTCATTGCCATATACACAACATTTCGGCCGTTGTACGTTCCGGCCTTTTTCAAGGGCACATAGACCAGTGAATAAAGACGTTGGTTAAATCCAGAGACTAGACCCAAAGAGTTGTGAGTTCAATACCAGGCTATAGCAGTGGTAGACCAAACACATTTGAGAGTTGAGTTAAAGAGAAATAACTGCGTTATCCGGAAGAGGCATGTTACGTGGAACTAGGACAATCTACTCTGGTGGATGAAATAAAGGGTCTTGTTCGAAATTCCAATCACCTGAAGAAGGCTGGAGCTTACAACGACCAAAACTTTGGAAATATGGTAATGAAAACAGTTCGAATAATGTAGATAAAAAATAAATACTTTAAATTTATGCAAAAATAAATTTATTCACATCGCTGTCTTGTTAATATAAATATAATAAAAATTTAAATGATGTTAAATGTCGTTTTCATTTATTTAAATGAGTGTATGCGTCAATATTATTAGGAAACGAAATAAATACAAGTGAATAAAAAAAGACAAAACAAAAAAATATATAAAATCCCGAGCCATTGTAAGAAATTAGGAACGTAGCGTATCTGTAACATTAGTGGCTGCGGCTAAGGCAAGATTGCAGAAAAGCCTATTTGTTTTCAGATTGATTTTGGAATCAAAGTGTTACATTCAACTAACATGTTTGTCACGGAAAGCAAGAGAATCCTATGTTTCCTGCTATGTAACTCATAGTTAAAAGAATTAAGTGAGTTACTTTCGCAAATCATTGCGATTTCCTCCTGCCTTGCACACTTACAACTAATGTTCGCCATGCTGTCTTTAGTTTGTATGTCTCTAGGTTGCTATGGTGCACAGCATTTAATACAGCCCTAGGACAATATAATCAGAGAGTCTATCCTTTTTTAAGATTGGCTTTAATTTAGATTTTTCCATCTACCAAACTGAAGGATCTTCAGTCCCTTTCCAACCGCCATAACGTGTTTTCTCTACAAATGCTTTAATGATAATTGTTCTGATGATCTCTGCTCTATGGTACCTAGATTCAAGAATTGAAAACCGGTACTAGATTGGCGGCATTTTCTCATCATTATACAGTTGAAATCACTAGATGTAACCGTAAGTTCTGTGATAATTGTTTATTCTATCGCACTTCTTGCTTGTGGAATCTCTTCCTGTTAATTGGTTTCTAATTAACTTTGATTTCCAAAAATTAAATGCACTGTTAATCGATATCTTCTGTCTTCTTAATTCTTGTTCTTTTATTGTTTTCTCTCTTTTAATTGTTTTGGCATATTATGTTTTGGCACAGTAACTATTGCGTTTTAGTGACTTTATTTCCTTGCTGAAAATGACTCTATTGCCTTGGTGAAATTGTTAAAAATTCTAAATTACGTTAAAAATTTGTATTTTTATATATTTTTCCTCATATTCTCTCTCCCACTAACGTATTGCTTTGTAGTGACTGTATTGCCTTGCTTTAGGTGAAATAATTTAAAAGAAAAAGAATAATGAAGACCCTTATCAATAAACTTATTAGTAACTTATAAAAAAAAATCATTAATTATCAAAGTTCAATATTGGTATCCAATTCGAACAAAATGTCTTTATGAAGCATGAAGTGTTCTTTAAACAAATGTATCCTTTCAATCCAGCTTCCGCTGCACGACACTAAGTTATCCTAAGCCAACACGGAAGACTAGACTGATGAAACATACATGAAAATGTCAAAAACAATGATTCCCAGACCAGAAGGCGCCACCTACAGACCATCGACAAGCTGTCGGGTGACCGGATTAGCAGTCTTAGAACGATGTGACAGCGGTAATCAAGGGATCACTCCAGGAGCCTCAGACTGGTGGGTTGCATGCTACCAGAGGGGAAAATAAAGTCATACAATAGGCAATGCGATCAGAAATAATCATTTATTTTTTTTCATTTTGTTTTTCATATTACCTTAGACTGCACACTCAAAATCACGAATATTATGTTTCATTAAAATTTATAAAAAATAAATTATAAAATGTTAGCTTGCTATCAAAATTTACTTTGAATAGATCCTCCTACGGAAGACAAAACAAAACATGTTCGTTCCATTTCCAGTTTTATTTTTGTCATATATTACTATGGATTAAGGCTAAACACCTTCATATTACTTATTTAAAACCATTCGTTGCTCTTGTTCCCAAGTTGATCTTGACCGGGAGTGGTAACAATGGTTAGGGTCACCGCTATTGGTAAATAGTGACTCCCCCGACCAAAAAGAAAATACTAAATTATAAAAATACAATTCTGTAGTAAAAATACCAGCAATACATTTCTATATAACAAAATGACTAACAATACATTATAAAGCCAAATGACCATAATACATTTTATATTTATTTGAAAGCTTACAAATATGTACTAAATATATTTAGTTGAAGCCATAAAATTGTTCAAATTATTAACATTTCGACATTAAATAACATATAGAGGCGTTGATAAGCCATCGTACAAAATTAACCACAAACCAATTTATTAAAAGAAATATTTTATTTTATTTTCTTTGCATTCGAAGAATTTTTGATTCATTGATTCGTTTTCGACGATTTATCAACCCATTGAAGGTTATTTAAAGCCAGAAAATATTTTTGGATAGTAAGATTTTTTTTAGATAATATTGATTTAGTGATAGAAGTCAAACTAATTAACCCATAGCAGGAGAAGGAGACATGGACATGGAGACATGCGCGTAATGGAAACTCGGATCTCTGATGAACACTTTCCAGCCATTATCCATTAAACTAGTGACGCATTCACGTATACAGCGCCTTGTATTTCCAAGCGATCGCCCATCTAGATACTGACCAATTTCTATGTAGCTTAACTTCGGTGATCGTACGAGAATTGGTGTTTTAACGTGATACGAAGTGAACATTAAAAGGATAAGGAGGATGGATAACAATTGAATTTTGACGAGGTTGTTCAGGTTGTAGTGTTCTAGAAGGTACTGCTGTGGTAGTCATTTGCAGAAAATTGTAGCCCTTGGAGGAAAAAAAAGCTAACATCATGGAAGTTTTTTTTTGCATTTTGGACAACGGGAAAATAAATATGATTCGAATCCGTGGATATCGCATGGCATGTCCTGGCTGTAGTTGTCTGAATTAAAGGAACAAGAACGAAGCAAAAAATTAATTCTGTTATTACTGTTACCTCGGCGTCGTATAATGTTCTCGTTAAGTGTTGTTGTTTATAACAGTAAAGAAAGTGTGTAGGGTGTGGTCGTCTCAGCACGGCACAGAGGTTCCATCAGTGACCATAGCTGGTGCAGAAGGTTTTGGTCAAGCATGACATTACCCAGGTCCGATAACAGCCATATTCCCATATCACTTCCCCTTGCAAATTCCTCTCTCTAAAATGCAAGATTTCCAAAATGTTGAGGTGATTTAAGAGGATGCAACGCGGCAGCTGCTCTCTATCCCCGAAAAGGGAGTTCCAGGAATGTTTACTTCAGTAGAAACGACGGCGGATAAAGTGTGTGGCTTCAAAAGGGATCTACTTTGAAGGAGATTAAATACCAAATTGATATGTGTTATAGTTTTTTATTTTTATTTTATAACACCAATCCCGATAGTTGTTGATCAAACCTCGTAATACTTATATGAGAAATATGAAAAAGGATGAAAAAAGTGTCCGACAGTTATTAAAATTATTCCCCATCATTGAACACAAACAGCTAGTGGGTTAGTTTATTCTTCTTTACTACGATTAACTTTTTTAAAATTTCAAAAAAATGATTGTTTCCCTGCAAATTCAAAAGAAAGAATGAGGCCATCAGCAGTGAAATTAAGAATTGAAGATAGGGGTAATGGCGCGGAGAAATAGGAAAAATTGAAGGACAGGAGAAACGAAAGAAAGACATTGAGCTTATCAATGTTAAAGGATCGAAAAAGCTAGACCTACGCAAGAGTATTTAGACAATCTTATTTTGCGATGGACGTCGATCAAAGACGGCGCCACGTCGAGGGAGATATGTTTCGACCGGCTTCGGTTGTTTTCGTATTTATTACAAGATCCGTCCGGCGCCAAAGGAGACGGGACGTGTCTTTTGGTAGGCGACCTTAGATTTTATTTCCTGCCGTCACTGTTTTACAAAACGATCCAAATGATGGAGATTTGGATCTAAGAACTACTTCTTGGGAATTCTATCGGACACGTCGATGCTGGTTTGGACAATGAGTAAAAGCCATTCGTTTTCTGGCATGTGCCTCTATATCAAAAGCTAACCACCATCGCCATCTTAATCATCATCATCATCATCATCATTATTTTTATGCGGATCATGATAAAAAAAAAATCGACATCATTGACAGTGATCTTTTTCTTATTCTAGATGCTGTGTCTCTACAGGACAACTAAAAGCATGGGTCTCCACAGTTACCTGTCCTTTTTATCTTTTAGTAAAGTTTATCTTTTTGATCACGTTTCTAATCACTGTTCTGCCAGTTATTTGTAAAATGTGTGTTGAAGCTTGGATAAGCTTGGAATAATAATAATACAACACAAAATGTACGTAAACAAAATGTATTGAAACAAGGAAAAGGTACACAATATTTACAGTTAGTTTTGGTATATTCTTGGGAAGACTGTTCCTGTAGAATGGGTTGACTTAATCGCAGTCGGGCAGAGTATCTGGATTGGATCTCTTGTTCCTCCTTTCCTCGTCTTCCCGGTACCAACCCATATTTATATGGTCGGTACTCCACTATGTAAATTAGGTGGATCGTACAACAACAATGTGTGATCTTTATTTTTTATTTTTTGTTTTTCCAAAAATGATCACCTGAAAATATCATAAAGCCATTTCTGACTTATTATTTATAAAAAAAAAATTATAACATAAATATGTTATAAAATCACTACAAAAATAGCCATTTTGTTTCAACACCCTCGGTGTCTTATATCAAGTGATGATGTTGAAGATAAAATAAATGGTTTTAAAAGTTTCCAATTAATTAACGATCCTTCACTAGGGGAAAACATTGTTACAAAAGCTAGAATACCCAATCAAATATATATATATATATATACATATATATGAATAAAAGGCAATATATATATATATATATATATATATATATATATATATATATATATATATATAAGGCTCAAAAACTAATATTCTATGGTTATAATTTATTCCATTGGAATCGTAATCACGATCCAATTCATCACACCTACAAATTTAAAACTTTTTGAATTTGTAGGTGGAATTGTATCGTGGCTACGATTCCAATGTAATAAATTATAACCATGGAATATTAGTTTTTGAGCCTTTTATATTATATTCTTACTCTATCCTGGACATTGAGTTCTACCTGGATTCTATCCTCTTGGGAATATATATATATATATATATGATAAAAATATACTTTTCATGTATCATATATGTATGGGTTAAAGTGCTCAATATCAGGGGTATAGCGTATGTATATGCGTTTTCGCATGAAACAGACTGTTGCTGTTGGGTGTTGACTTCACTGTCCTCTTTTATGTGTGTGTATGTGTATGTGCGCACGCGCGTGTGTCTGTATATGTGAGCGTATATATATATATATATATATATATATATATATATATATATATATATATATATAGTTCATATATGTTGCAAAGTTGTATGAATATCACCATTCCAAAACATTCATACGTGGGTATTATTCCTTAGGATTTTACCATTCGCACTGGCAGACATATTAAGCCCTTGGACATGGTATAATGTTTAGCTCACCTTGTTTCGCTATAACAATTACGACTGAGTAGTGAGTTCAATCCTCTTATACTTTAGAACTTGTGCCACATCTAAACTACGCTTACAAAATCACTTGAACCCTTCGACATGGTGCAATGGTTTGAAAATTTGATTCGCTGTATCAATTACTGCTGAATATTGAGATCGATTCTCACTGGATGCTTTAAGCACCAGTTAAAAGCATCTAGCAATTCGACTTGGCAGTGTAATAGATTACGACTAAGTAGTGAGTTCAATCCTCACTGGCTGCTCTACACTTTTGGATTTCTGCTTAGGAAAACTTTTGAGCATGTTGAAACTTGACTAATGCATGGAATAATAATGCAACACAAAATATACTTAGAACAAAATGTATTGAAACAAGAAAGTGTACACAATATTTACATATAGTCTTTTGTATATTCCTGGGAAGACCGTTCCTGGAGAATGTGTTGACTTAGTCGCAGTCGGGCAGAGTCTCTGGATTGAATCTCTTGATTCCTCTCCCCGTCTTCCCGGTACCAACCATATTTATATGGTCGGTACTCCACTATGCAAATTAGGTGGATCCTACCACAACAGAGCACTTCAACGTGGTGTAATGGTTAACAAGCTTGTATCGCTACATCAGTTAGGGCTGTGTAATGAGTTCGTTACTTATTGGGTGCTCCCTACTTTCAGATGTTGCCACATCTTAGCATCTCTTAGAAAAATCTTTTGCTCTTCGACGTGATGTAATGGTCAAAAAGATAGAAAAGGGTTTGGGCACTTCGACGTAGTGTAATGGTTAACAAGCTTGTATCGCTGCATCAGTTAAGGCTGTTTAATGAGTTCGATACTTAAAGGGTGTTTCATATTTTCAGCATTGTGTTGAATCTTAGTTACGCTTAGAAAATCCCTGGCACTTTGAAATGATATAATGATTGTACCGCTAGATCAATTAAGAATGAATAGTGAGTTCGATCCCCACTGTGTGCACCATACATTCGGCCTTGTGCGACATCTAAGCCACGCTTAGAAAATCACCATACTGGCAGACATCTAAATCCTAGCAGACCAGATAATGATTAATGATTGCAACGAAACATGTTATCTCAGAAAATAAAAATATATGACAGGAAAAGTAAATAGAAACGACTTGAATTTGGCAAAAAAACATATATCGCAACTGAAATCTTCCTATTATGCGTACAATAATTGGAATCTTGAGCAGAATGTAGCTTGTAAAAACAAGCACGTTCAAAATATTGCTGGCAGCTACTGTTTACAAAATAACCCAAAACATTGCACTGTGTCGAACTGTTCATCTGCTCAGGAGATTATTGTCAATGTAAAGAAAATAAAAAAATCTATATGTTAAGTATCACTTAACATCAGAAATTTTTTAAACAAAATGCATATGTTGACTAACTTGTATTACATTAAAATTCGGCAATGGGATTGTACTATACAGAAAGCAAAAAATAATAATAATAATAATAATAATAATAATAATAATAATAATAATAATGAATACGAATAAAATTTAATACCGGATCGGCCGTCAACCGGGACAACAAGGGCCGCGTCCCTCAAAGAGAAAAATCTGTCACTGGAACAAACTCTTCCACCACCGAAGAGACACTAGGTCACCAAACCCGGATTATTGCCAACCTTGAACCAAATGACTCAATACCAAATCGACTAATAAAAAGTAAACGAACGAAATGGACCCGCGATGAGTATCGACAAGCCATAACATCCTTCTCCACTGCCCTCGAAAACCCAGCAAAGAACACCACCAATCAAACATACCAAATATGGAGAAGTATGGTGGGAAATGATATAAGACCTAACCTCAATCCAAACATGCTTGCCTATGTCCGTAGGAACATCATGCAAAACAACAGACTGTCAAAGACAGAAATAGATAGGATAAAATTAGATATAAGACAAAATACTATGACCCATCACTCTAATGAGATGAATGTAGAAATAAGGAATGTGACAGAGGAGGAGATGAAGGCTGAAGCTAATGAAATACGAAATAATCTCCCAGGAAATGAAATTCAAGACTCTACCTTAAACACAACCTGCAGTTCCCCAGACATTGTCACTGAAGATGACTCCAGGTACATTAAGTTAGAATTCCTTGAAAACCACGAAGCTGAAATCACCGAAGCGAAAAATGACGTCACCCAAGTACTCAGCAGAGTAACTTTCATACAAATGTCAGAAAAGACCAGCTCCCCAAAATCCATATGACAAATTCCAACAAGCACTAGGTGAAAATATAGAACGCTGCCCTGGAAACACTGTTAACAGATAAACCACCGGGAAACATCACAGAAGTTAACAACGTCACATACGCAACAGCTTTAGCAGCGACTCGGAAGCTTGGGGTCAAGACAATAAATAAAATTAACAGACACAGAGAACCAGCTTGGAAAACCAAACTGATTCGAGAAATAAAACAAATCAGATGTGAGCTTTCTATATTAGATGAGCTCACCAGAAACCCTAATATTTCCACACGTAAATTCAAAAAGATCAAGCGGAAATACAAACATTAAATCCCTAATTGATATTCCATCAATCAAAGAAATGCTGAAGCAGAAACTTCAACTAACGGCACAGAGAACAAGACGATACGAAAAACTTTGTAGGTTCTATCGCCAAAATAAAATATTCCTAACGGACTTTAAGAAATTTTACAGGGAAATTGGAAAAACACCTATACACCGACTGAAGCTGCAAAATAGTTTTTTAAAAAATGCAAAAGCAAATACAACCGACCAGATACAGAAACGATGGCAAGATAAACCTTATCATGATTAATGATCTGCCTGTACCAAACAGGCTGATGTAGACAAACCCCATACCCATCAGTGACTACGCAATGCAGGATTAAAAGCTGAAACTGAAGGTTTTATTCTTACTGCACTAAACCAATGCTTGCTAACTAGAAATTATCAAACAGATAAACTGAGAAATTGCGTTAGGCCAAAATGAACATTATGTGATAAATATCCAGAAATAATTAACCATCTTGTATCAGGTTGCACGGTATTGGCCCTCACTGAATATTAAAAAAAAACGGCATAACAGAGTGGGCAACTATCTGCAATGGGAAATCTATGGAAGGTAAACTAAAAGAAACTGGTATGAACACTACACAGAGCCGGTTACGGAGATATAAACTGTAACAATTTTATGGGAGTACACAATAAACACAGACAGAACAATCAAAGCTAATTGCCTAGACATCGTGATTAGACACGGTAAAGGCAAAACAGTGTCTCCTTATTGATACGGACTGCAAAGATCTTCAAAAATCTATCTAAATATAAGGACCTTGAAATCGAAATCTCAAAAATGTTGGACCTGAGGACATCGACAATTTTAGTTGTAAGTGGAAGCCTTGGATTGATCGGAGTAGATTAATTGAATGGATTCCAGGTAGCCCATGTCTTAAAGAAATACAAAATTTGTTCCCAGGGGTACAGCCTAGACCTTTCGAAAGGCATTTCTCTGTAAAATATGTGTGATTTTTTAAAAAAAATTGCTCAGTGGAAAATGTCATGATGCCATTTCTGACCTTAGGTCTCTGGTTGGGACCCGGAAAGTAATAAGTATTCACTAGAAATGAAAAGAAATAAAACAATAATAATAATAATAATTCCAGAAGAGTGCTATTAAGAAAAAGAAAAAAAAAACTCAGTTTTTAACAATATTAATATTTCGGTAGTATGTCTCTCGTCTTCAAATTATATTTAAAATACACATGCAAATATAAAAATATATATATATTTGTCTATAAATGCATGCATTTTTAAACATAACCTGAAGAAGGCAGGCATACTGTCGAAACATTGTTGAATATTGCTATAAACTCTACCTTTTCCTTTCTATTTCTTTTCTTAACTGATGTTCTTCTGGAAATGTTGCAAAATACAGGAAGAGTTACTACAAGCATTTTTCTTTAGTAGTAGTAGTAGTAGTAGTAATAATAATAATAATAATAATAATAATAATGGAGATAGGATAATATTGTAAGAATGCTACATTGTGAATTATGCAGCAAGTTTGATTTGGACAGATTAAATATAGGGTATATAAAAACTCCAGACCTTTTCATTGAAAAGGATAAATAAAAATATTGTTGGAAGTCACTATCCACTGTATCCATAAAAAACACAAAAGCAGAAATTGTGGTGGTAGATTTTTTTTTTACAACGATTTTCACTCTGTAAAAGGCCAGAGAGCCACTCGAGGTAGATTGTTATAGTGCAAAAGGTAGTTTATGCGGGTATGTGGGGAAGATGACGGTTATACAGATTGATTGAGATTATAGTGATCGGGGAAGCATCCTCTTGGGAGTGGGTTCAGCAAAATAGAGGTTCCTGGGAAGAAGCTGCTCAAGATGAAATTACATATCGCTAATGCAATACGAAGTGAATGGGGGATTTAATATCTTATTTAATTTTATTTTGCAATAAGGTTCACCTTGTGCAAGGCTAAAGAGCAGCACACTCCCACCCCGAGTGACTTTGCTTATATAGTCTTCAAAGGGATCACGATGCATGTTTTATTATTATTATTATTATTATTATTATTATTATTATTATTATTGGCCAGGAGAAGACCCATTGGTAGAAAAGTGTTAAATATTTTCAAAGGGGTAATTTATTAAACCGAAGTGTTCGTCTGAGAAACCATTTTTTAATTAATGATTAACTGTCTTGGTGTTGATCTTCGTCTTCGCTCTACACATTCCTAACGAAAACAAAATGCTGAAACAGAACAATACATCATCGAAAACTGAATAAATTGTTTGCTTCATTATTGCGAATTATATATAAAGTATGAGATACAGGAAAAGCCCGCAGAATAAAACGGCCGAAATGTTCTTGTTGCAGCAAACACAAAGGCATATTATAAAATTGAGATGTGACAGAACTTATTACTATCTCCAGAACACGCACAGTACAAATTCGATTTACATTTTGGTAACATCTTGTCTATAACGAGAGAAAGTGAATTAAGTTGTCAGCTACATGATCACTGTAAGTCAAGTGTCCAGGATTGATTCGATATTTTCCTGATGGTCCGATAACCACAAGAGGAGATCATTGGAGGTTTTCCGATGTTCAATATTTTCAGCAGGTAAGCCAGAGAAGACATCCAAGTGATTAAATCTTTATTATCCGCTTTCTCTATCTTTTTAATCTTCGAAGATTTGAATACCCTAATCTGTTACTAATCCATGCAGAATTGATGTTATTAAAACAAAATCGAAGTTGAACGTAGACTATATTATCTATAACCCTAGAGCTCGCTGTTCATTGGCCATGCGACGCCCGAACAATATCTATCTCACTCCCTCTTCCCCACTCTCTCTCTCTTTATATATACATATATATATATATATATATATATGTGTGTGTGTGTGTGTGTGTGTGTGTGTGTGTGTGTGTGTGTGTGTGTGTTTATGCGTATGTTTAGAAAGAGCTTTCATCGCTAGTTCATCCAAGAAAATTTGCGAACAGGTTCGAACAATGTTTCATCATACTCGACAGATATTCAATGTGAGATATTTAATAACAAAGATGATGGAAGCAAAAACAAAAAGAATCTCTATGAAATTGGCTAGATTGTACATCAAAATCATATTAAAAAAATTTTCTAAACTTTAAATTCCCATATGTAGTGCATCAACGTAAACAAGCATAGTCCGGTGAAATCCTAAGGAACAAAACGCTTCACATAAAAACTTTTTTCCAATATATATATATATATATATATATATATATATATATATATATATATATATATATATATCTGATGCAATGAGAACGAAAATAATATATAAATTCTAAAAATCACAGCATTAATCAAAAAGACGGAACGATACCGAGAGTAGTGCAATAATTATTTATTATAATTTTATCATACAGACAAAAAATAGTTTACTCACTACAAAGATGCAACTCCGTTTCGGTGAATTTCAATTGCACCTCGACTGGTGAGTACCAAAATGTTTATGAATAATTCTGCTTGTAAGGCAGCATATATATATATATATATATATATATATATATATATATATATATATATTTCATAAAAAAAAAACACTGGTTAGTTTTCTTTTTTTTTTTTTTTTTGAAACAAGGCGCCTTTCTCTCAACTTTTCTTAAGGGAACCACGTTGGCAAAATTATTGTATCAAAATTGGTATGAATAGATAAGTAATACGGAGAGATATGGAGTGCATTTAAAGGATGTAAATTCGCGATTAAAATATACGCCATTCCGAAAAAGTTGTAAATACTGTTACATGCTTGTATAATAAGAAAGACATTAATACTCACGATCCTCCTGGGGTGATCGTAGAAAATGTTCCTTCTGCTTACATAAGGAAGGTTTCTGTAATTTAATGCATACAGCTTCCAACACTTGCAAATGATGTTTGGAATGCAAGACAAAGAAAGAGTTGATAGAAAATTTTGAAGAGCATAACACATTCTTCAACAGGTGTTGTCCAATCGTATATTCATGCACAGATTCATATATATATAATGAAACTAAATGTCTGTCTATAGCCTGAGTTTTGCGAAATTGCTTGATCAAACGTCGTAGGACCAAATATAATCTTTTCTTTCATACACACACACACACACACACATATATATATATATATATATATGTGTGTGTGTGTGTGTGTGTGTGCGTGTGTGTGTGTGTATGTGTGTGTGTGTGTGTGTTTGTGTGTTACGTTAAAGGTGACGGACAGGTTGCGATTAGGCTTTTTATAAATTTTTGCAGTGTTTTACGAATTATTTATTTTTCAAAAACGGCCAGGGCATTGTGGCCGTGTTTATAGTAAATATTATTGAATGTTGGCATTTTCTTTTTTTATTCTTAGGGCTTCCATTAGTTTAAACCTTTTTTTTTTTTTTTTTTTTTTTTTTTTACTTGTAGATCTTATTAATATTATGCTGGTATTTTCTAAGGGTATGTTTCCCATAGAGTCTGGTCGGTTTTTGCTATGATCGGTTAGGTGTAACGTAAGTCTTCTGGATAGGCGTGTAGTGGTGTGGCTGATGTAATTATTTATGAGTTTTGGTTTGATCAAGAACACTATTCTTTAAGGGGCGTTTGAACTCGTAAATAATATTGGTCGTAGTTTTGTTTTTGCAGAAGTGTTGTTATTTTTTAGGATGAGGTTAGCAGTTTTATTTATTTATTTATTTATTTTTGTATTAGATAATTAATTTAATTTTCTTATTTGGGTCGACTGGGGTTGTGCATTTCTTTACAATATTTCTAACTGAATCTTCATCTTGCTTATAGTTGACGTGTATTTGTCTTTTATAAAAAGATATTAATCTGTTTTATCTCTATGTTCTGTATCGTTATTAGTTACTTTGGAAAGAAATAATCTAATCTGGTTGTCGATGAGGTAGTTAGGAAAACCGTTGTTAACTAGAATCTGTTTTGCATTGTTGAGTTCTTTAAGGATATATGGTGGTTTGTTTTCAGCCGTTATTAATTTCTTTCCATGTTCTGAGATGTTGTTTGTTGCTCTTTGAATAGTAGTAGCATTTATTCTGAGCTTCGCGAGTTGATCGTGGATGGAATTCGTGTTGATGTCATTCTATTTTTTTAAACGTTCAACATACCATTTCCGCCACTCAATAAGTTGAAATTTATAGAGGGTGGCAGATGTTTTATATCAAGGGTTTTTCCAACAACGGCAAAATGTAAGTATGCTGGGAAAATATTATTTGTCTGTATTATTCAATGGAACATATTTAAAAGAAAGATTGCCGTTCAAATTTTAGATAACATATTATTATTATTTTTATTTTATTTGATTTCTGGCGTTTACACATTTCTTTCCGGGTCCCGCCCAGGGACCTAAGGTTAGAAATGGCATTATGATACTTTCCACTGACAAAAAAAATAAATAAATAAAATAAAGTGTGGGCTGTACTTGTCAGAACAATTTTTTTATCTCCTTGAGGCATGGATTTCCAGGAATCCCTTCAATTAGTCTGCTGCAATCTTTTCCAACCAGTCCTAGGGCTCCAACTACAACAGGGATTGTTGATGTTCTCATATGCCACATTTTCGAGATTTCTATTTCAAGGTCCTTGTATTTTGACAACTTTTTGAAGATCTTCAAAGATACATTGCAGCCAGCAGGGACTGCCATTATTTATTATTATTATTATATGTATGTGTGTGCGTGTATGCGTGTATGTATGTATGTATTATGTTAAATGGATTAAATCCGTAAAATATTTTAATATATTTTCTGTTCTATAAGTTATTTTTATGGATACAAATTATTTGAGTAAATGCTGTGTTTTAATGTTCTGAATGTTCGAGAGATTTCATAGAAAATATGCGTTCTCCAACCGGAATCGATCGTGTATCCTATAAGGAAACCGTCATTTGCCTTGAATTTAATGTTTTGAAGGTAGCAGGCAAACAAGAAATCGGAGGTGACCACAAGCGAGAGGTGCGAGAAAAGAGATTATTTGAATAGAACATACGGTTGCATCGAGTTATTTCAATATTAAAACGGGGACACCTAATTGCCAATTAAATTTATATAGACGCGGTATTAAAGAAATAGTTCATCACAACAATTGCCATGAAAATATTTGTAGTAAAGACGTCGGTGACAAAGTGACTGAAGTCGAGATGCCAGATCAGGACTGTTTACATTACGGATCCTTTTTTTCGATTTTGTGAAGAATCTAGAAATATAGAATAGGAACACTAGACAAGATATGGCAGCAATATTCAATGTAAAGACGAATGATTTTGTTTTGTGGCATACGAGTTATTTAATGCTAAAATCTAAATATTCTGAACAGTTTTGTGACTTCAATTGCAGGTGCTTGCTTTCAACTACAGATAAAATGTATTGCTAGCCATGTTATTATAAAGAGTTATCATAGTTAAATATACAATAAATAAGCATTGTTGCTTTTATTTATTACATCAAATATATTCCTAGTATTTTTACTATAAATATGTTATTTTTATATTTTCATAGTGTGTGCGTTTATTTTTTATTTTTTTGTTTGGGTGTTCATTATTTGCCCATAGTTGGGGCCCTAACGGGTGCTACCCTGTTAACAGGTGCTAACGCCCCGAGTAAGGGTGGCTCTTGAACAAAAGCGTTTAAGAGGTGGTTACAGGCTCCACAAAACTTCTTATCTCCCAATCAGTGCTGTAGTCATATCCAGGACTATAGAAGATTGGTAAACTTAGGATTAAGAAGTTGTGGAGAGATATAAACCAAGAAATAAAAAGAAAAGGAAAGAATTACGTGTCAGGTTTATTGACAAACATACACGATGCCAAATTTTAGTATATAAAACGATGAGTTACAACAATGATTTGCCCTCCTACCTGAGCGTTTCTTAAAACACAACAGACAGTCTTTGATGAAACGTTATTTTATGGTTGTTTTGATTCAGTTTCACGAAATGCCTGACGGGATTTCAGTTCAGGTGTTTGTGTTTTTTTAAATGTAGGAATAAGAAAACCAGAAATGTCTTTTCAGTGCTGCGAAATTTATAATAAGGAATCCTTTAAAACTGAACAAATAGCAAGAGATAATATCTCACCGGTGAACACAATACAAGGCCCCGAGGACGAAGTAAATGATTCTATTTTTCATTGAATGCTAACGTTTATTCTAAGACGATTTTGTTTTCAAGTAGATTTGTTTCAATTCTCAACTTAGCTGTAGTAAACATTGCCAATATCACCGCTGATTTTATCTTTTTAAATATTATATATATATATATATATATATATATATATATATATATATATATATGCATGCATGTATTTATATGTATGATAAAATATAGTTTAAAGTTTTGCTATATTTATGGTTTAGAGTTCTCAATATCAGTGATAAACCGGATTGACAAATGTACCTAATTTAAATTTATACATACACACACACACACATATATATATATATATATATATATATATATATATGTGTGTGTGTGTGTGTGTGTGTGTGTGTGTGTGTGTGTGTGTGTGTGTGTGTGTGCAAATATATAGAAAATAGGAAAGAACCGTTAGGTCAATAATCCGAAGTTCTTTAGTATATTTGTTTTTGTTTTTAAAAAACAGTACTCAATACACAAGTCTAAATTGTAATTGTTTTTTTTTTTTAAATATGATTCCCTCGCTACATAAGATTTCTCATGTTTCAAAAACAGAAGCTAAATACTTCTTTTAATAATAGAAATTAAATTGAATTAAAGTACCCTGCTCTGTTTCAGCCTCAAGCGAACTTTCGAATAACTAATCTTGAAATTTCGGAGCTTTATAAGCATATACATTCGAATGTGTGTGTGTGTGTGTGCGCGAGCGCGCGCGTGTGGGTGTGTGTGCGCGCGTGTGTGTGTGTATTTTAGAAATTTCGTGTGGATCGTTTCGTCCTTTAGGACTACATCTGACTTTTACGTTGTCATATTTTCGGAGATTTTATGTTGATGCGATTACATATGTGCTCAAAGGGAGAGGTGCCGCTGACGTTTACCTTTTTAATATTTCCCTTTTCTTTTTTTTTTCTTTTTTTTTGCATATCTGTTGCTGTATATAGTCTAGCCAATATAATTTATTTACTTTTTTTAAAGTTTTTTATCAACTTTAATCATTACATATCTTTCATTGTGATAATAGATGATCTTCCAAAAAAGGTAAAAATCTGGAAGAAACTGGCCGAAAATTCACTGTCGATGTTCTAGCAGATCTTCTGTTATCACAATTTGGAAATATTTAATAACGGAAACATCAGTAAAAAAATAAAAATAAATGAAATTAAAACAGCTAGATTATAGACACCAACAAATAATTTGTAATGGATTTTCCGAAGGTTTTTTTGATATATAAAAATTTATATACCATTTTGATATATATATATATATATATATATATATATATATATATATATAGTTCAATAGTTTCACCTTCGAAATGAAGGATGGGTAGGTCAGATTTAATTTTAGTCCTACAAGCATTAAATACAGAATACACACATTCATATATATATATATATATATATATATATATATATATATATATATATATATATATATACTAATCAACTCTATATATATATTTATACGAATAATTCATATGTGTATTCTAATAATATTGATATACAAATAATATATATATAACTACTAATAATGTATGTATATTGATTATACCAATAATATACATATATATATATATATATATATATATATGTATATGTGTGTGTGTGTGTGTGTGTATGTATGTATGTATGTATATAGGTGATATGGAAATTTAATCTCTTTAGTTTCTTCTTTCCTTCTGTCTTCGCTTTAATTTTTATGCTTTACTTTTCCACATGTTTTTCCTTCTTTCACATCTTTTTTTCTCTGTCCCATCCCTAGTTCTTTTCGGCCTTTCAATTTTTGCTTCCTCATTTTTTTCATTCTTTTTTATTCTCTCTATAGTTGCATTCTTTTT
>CAHIKZ030000460.1:377500-397500 GCA_903632075.3 Acanthosepion pharaonis
CCTGTCAATTCACTGCATTTTACATTGACCATGTTATATGCTACCCATATTTCATTAACTTTTTGATATTATTTTAAAATTATTCTACTCCCAAGCAAGGCGGAAATGGCACTAGTACGGAGGAGGTTGCAGAAAGTGAAAGTGAGAGAAAAGACTGAGTATAAAGAGGTATGAGGAAAGGATGAAAGATGAACGTGATTCAAGAGGACAGAAGATGGCGATTGACGTTGCATTTAAATTATTGAAGATTGTAGCTATTAGGGAAGCAAATAAACGGAACGGTGTTCCACAGGCGGGAAGTGTGAGAAAATAAAATGTTGGGGTAGAAATGGCGGTTGCATTTATCTATTTCAACAGAAAATGGGTGGAAGGTAGATGTCAATCGAGTAGCACTCTTAAATATACGTAGCCTGGCCACCAGAAAAAAAGCTCGCCAAATATTTGTACAAAAGATAGAGGGAAGCCACATCACGTCTGTGAGAAAATAACTGAAATTGAGACAATTGAAACAGGCACGATTACATTGCTGATTTTTCTTTGGATTTTGTCAAGGACCCTAAGATGAATAGCAGGAGCACCAGACCAGATATGGCAACAGTAATCAGTTTGGTTTGGTTTGTTTTACAGCATATAAACCGCTATAGGTTATTTAATGCCAACAAAATTTACATTGTTGATAATATTTCTTTTTTCGAAAATCTATTTCTGGTAATATTTTTTCTTTCAAAAATCTTTTTCTGGTAAGAACTTTCATTCGCTGGTAATTTTTTTTTATTTCAAATATATATTGTTGATAATATTTGTTTATCAAAAATGTATTGCTGGTAATATTTTTTTATACAAAGTATTTATGGTATTAAAACCTGTCTTTACGCTTTCATAGTGTTTTGATCCGAGTTTGGGGGTTAACTATTTGTCCATAGCTTGAACCCTAACAGGTGCTGCCACCCCGGGTTAGGGTGAACCTGGGAACGCCAGCAATTAAGAGGTGATTCCACGCTCCTCAAAACTCCCTGATCAGAGACCTTGCTATCGGACGTAGTTTATCGTCTTACCCAGGACGGCAGTATTCAATACAAGGACGAATTATATGAACGGGGGATTTATCTGTTGTGAATAAATGATTCGCTTTGTTAATTTTGCTAAGTTTGCATGAAACCAAATCTCAAAATTCCTAATTTTTTCTAATTGCGGCATAAAATCTTTAAAATTGTTGCTTTCCTCTAATAACTTGAGGAAATCATTATCAACGTCAAATAAATTCTTAAGCAAATACATCGGTCCGGCTAAAGCTTCTAACAATGATTCTCTAGCTAGAAACTTGCTGATCAGATATGACTCCTTGGCAATAACCACTACATTCGTCGCCATAGCATTATTCTTTTGAATGAACTCTTATAACGGTTCATAATGTAAATTCACTTTCAATCCTTCCACAAGTGGGGTTAAGAAATTTATTATTTCATCCACTGTACACGCTATCACTGCGTGCAAAGAATAATGTACATCACAATGTACAGCTGGAATTGCTAAGCAACCTTAACATATTTAGGAAAGGTATTAGAATAATCCAGTCGACATAGTGGCAGCAAACCGCCTGGATATGAACAGAAAATTAATTCAGTAAAGACACAAGAAATAAAAAGGGGTGAATGACAAGGACGTGTCTTCTCATCGGACTTATTCAATCTAAACAGTCAGGTGATTATCAGAGAACTACTGGAAGCTACATTCTTAACAACATATTTTATGCACTTGACACAGTGTTGATAATAGCCACAGAAAGAAAATTAAAAGAACTGTAGAATCTACTGGAAGAAAGCGAGAAGAAAGGACTAAACGTCATTTGCAAGAAGACAGAATGCATGTTTATCGGCAAAAGGAACAATCCAAAATGCAAACTGCGAATTGGAGATAGCGAAATCAAACAAGTGCAACAGTTTAAATATCTTAGATGTGTTTTAACAGAGAACGGAAAAAACTGAAATCCATCGACAACAGTGGTATAGTGAAAAATGCTTTCCAGAAGCAAAGCAAAGTATTAAGGAACAGGGAAATTCTATTAGAAAAAAAAGAAAGGACTGCTAAAGTGTTACGTCACATCAGTCATCCTCTATGTCAGTGAATTTTAGAAAATATCCTCACAGTTGAAGGAGAGACTTGAAGCCAGAGAAATATTTTCTACAGAAAGATACTGAGACAACTATGGACCGAACATGCGAGAAACGACAATTTAAAAAAAAAAAAAAAACTGAAACAAAAAGAACGCTTATTTTTTACACCAGGAAGAATCACTTGAAATTTCGAGGGCACATAATGAGGAAAGAGGGCTTAGAAATTTTGTTACTCACAGGATGGATTAAAAGCAAGACGGACAGATAATGAATGACCTACCTAGTGAGCCTGAGTAAATAGATGGCGGGACAAAGTTTAGGAGCGATAACAGAACGAGAAAATTCACCGAGAGCTACGAAGGAGAGAAAATTGTGGAGAGCTATCATCACCAACGTCCTGAAGGGACACGGTACATAGAAAAAGAAGAATGAGTTTGTGTAAATGGATTACACAACAGTGTTTAGGAGAGATAACAAAAAGAGAAGCGTTACCGGGAAGTACGAAACAGAGGAAATTGTGGAGAGCCATGATTGTCAATGTCCTTAAAGTACACAGTACACAGAAGAAGAAAAATGCGTTTTTGTAAATGGATGGCAGAGATAACAAAAAGATAAAATTTATTAAGACCTACAAAGGAGAGGAAATTGTGGAGAGACATGATCGCCAACGTCCTGGAGGGACGCAGCACATAGAAGTAGAATGTATTGCCTTGCTTTCTCGAATGATACAAAAAAATCTAAAACCTTTTCGCAGTGCTCATCTTCTTCTTCTTCTTCTTCTTCTTCTTCTTATTATTATTATTATTATTATTATTATTCCTTTTATTTCTGGTGTGTACTCATTTCTTTAGAGACCTAAGGACAGAAACGCCATCATGTCATTTTCCACTGAGCAATTAAAAAAAAACAAAAAAAAAACAGATTTTACATAGATAAAATCCTTTGTAAGGTCAGGGCTGTACACGTGAGAACAATTAAAAAAAATTCTTTAAGGCATGAGATACCAGGAATCCATTCAATGAGTCTATTGGAATTTTTTTTCTAATCAATCTGAGGGCTCCAAGTACAACAGAGATTGTTGCTGCTCTCATGTGCCACATTTTTGAGATTTCGATTTCAAGGCCTTTGTATTTTGTTAGCTTTTTGATGATTTTTAAAGACACAGAGACAAAAATTACAATAAAGAGGCAATTTTTTCGTTTGCGATCTCTAATAATAACAATGCCTGAGTGATTCTCTTTTATTGTTCTCTCTCTGTGTATTGTGTAGTCCCATAAAATTATTAAAGGTCATCTCTCTGTAACCTGGTCTTGGCTGGTGTTCATACCAATTTCTTTCAGTTTCCTTTCCGTAGAAGTTGAAGATTTTCCAGAGCAGTGCCAATATCGTAAAACCTGAGACAAGATGATCAATTATTTTTGGATATTTATCACTGTATCTGCATTTTAGTCTAACACAATTTTTCAGTTTGATAATTTCTAATTGGTCCCGTGTAGCAAGGATTAAAACCTTAGGTTTCAGCTTTTAACCCTGCACATATTCTTCACTGTTTATTTTTTTTTTTTCTTTTTCTCGGGTGTTCATAGTTGCATAGCTTCGTAACCGAAACGTAAACAAAACAATTTCTAAAGAGTTAATCGATTTATTTTTATTTTTCATGGAAATTGCTCCGAGGAGCTGCATTCGCTGGTTCCCAGACGTCATGAGTTCCAGCGCCCCTACGAGGCTGGCATCCCGCTTTCACCCCTTCACTGTCGAAACTCCTAAATGTAGCCGTTTCTTTTACTCTAATAGCTTCATGTCTCGCACCTCTCGCCTGTGGAACTCCCTTCCCTTCTCCTGTTTCCCAGTGAGCAATAATCTCCAGCTATTCAAGTGTAATGTCAATCGACATCTCCAGTTGCCTTGATCTATCCACTACCCTCACCCTTTCTTCTATCACTCCTATCTGATCTTGCTCTAAATTTCCTGTAACCCCCTGCGTCCTAGTGGCTTCCCGCCTTGCTTGGGGTGAAATGCTTAAAAAAAGAAAAAAGAAAAGAAAAAACCGACATATTTAATACTTCAAATTTTATTGATTAAATATAAAGCTGAATTGTCATATTTTGTTTATTGAGAGAGATAATGGATTTGTTTCATGTTACATTCTCTGGTTTCGAATTCTAGTTGTTCATCCAAAACAAGGCCCAAGAGCCACTAAAGCTAGAGGGTTAAAGAATGAGGAAGGTTTGTTCTAGTGTATGTAGCTATGGCGGTTCTTAGCTGTGAATGTCTAAATTACTGGAACAAATGAATGAAGCACAGAACATATGCCATGGAAATGCTGATAGAATAACATCTCTGCTAAAAGCCTGTCAAGTAGAAAGTAATTCATCACCCACAAGGCCGTGTAGATTCTTTGGGACTATGCTAGAAAGTGAGTACGTAGAAGTCAGATATAGAAGAAGTACTCCATTTTTTGGTTTTATCTGGCTCTTGTAAAAATATAAAATGGAAGGAAAAGTTCAGATTATTTTAAAGCGAACTTTCCCAGCGTCATCAGCAATGGATTGTATAGATGAGTTCTACTTGAGGACAGGAATGAACTTGTCCCTGAAGGTTTTCAAGGCAAAGGGGCCTCCTTGAGATAACATCCGTTCATCGCGAAAGGAAAAAAAATCAGTATTTGTTCGGTGATGTTGAAATCACTAATTTGGTTTTGGTGGTCTTGAATGTAACAAGCCAGACTTTCCCTCATTGAACACTTAGAGCTTGATCATACGAAAAATCAGCTGTCCGGCTCTCATCATCTAGATTTTTGGAGGTTCAGCCATATACTGTTGTATCATCTGCATGCATATTCACCAAAGATTGAAGTAGGCAAATCGTTAATATAAAGCTGAAAGTAGGTAGGAGCGAGAAGCGACAATATGAAGACCACTGTGTAGATATTAAGATCTTATGGCCTTCGGAAGATTGGCCATTACATATAAATATACCTACCTGTTAGGAAGGACTTGATTATCAGGAAAAAAAGCAAAACACTTCCTATGATTTCATTGCAGGGGACTTTGTGTAGCAACTCCCTATAGTCTGAAACAGCCTGTCGCCTCTAGCCTGTCGCCTTCAACGTTCACTTATATATATATATATATATATTATATATATATATATATATATATATATATATATGTGTGTGTGTGTGTGTGTGTGTGTGTGTGTGTGTGTGTGTGTGTGTGCGCGTGTGTGTGTGTGTGTGTGTGTGTGAGAGAGAGAGAGAGAGTGATTGGATAAAGAAAAACTAGGAAACAGATCTCAAAATGGCAGGAGGTGCTCAGGTTATTTTAACGAGAATTTTCCCTGAGTCTTTGGATCATGTGTATGTCTTCTATTGAGGTTCGTGATCCCAACAGACGTTCGAAGTAAGGGGCTTCATTGAAAGTACAAACTTTTTTTTTTTTATTGTAGGCGGCAATTCAGTCTTTGTAATAATAACTGGTTACTAGCTTGGTTTTAAAGTTATTGAATGTTTCAAGTCAGTCTTTCCCCATTGAATAGTTAGAGCTTGATCAGTGTATTGATCTTGTGCCAATCTCGGATTATCTATATTTTTGGAGGTGCACTTACACACGGTTATATCATCTGCATCGATATTTATTAATGATCTATGTTTTTTCTTAGGCAATTCGTTAATATCAATTGTCCTTCTCTTAGACTGGTGGACAATTGGGCAGGTAGCGTCCAGTTTACACTGTTATTTAACCCATAGCTAAAGGACAAAACATTTCCAAAAATAAAAGGGTGGGTTGAGCATCTTCAGCATGAATGTGATCTCAGCTTCTATGCATATTTAATGAATACATCAACTGATTTTAAACGGAGGACGCCATTTTGCAGCTTATTTAAAACCAGAAAATATTTTCAGATTGTAAGAAAAAAGGTAATAATGACTTAATGATAGACGTCCTACTAATTAACCTATAGCTGAGGGAGAAAAGGGGGAGATTCATAAGTTCCCAATGGTTATCTTGCGCGTAAGTGATTATGACGATTCCAACGTAAATTGGAACTTGGCTCTCCGATTAAGTATTCACAGCCATTATCAATTACACCACCTGCACATCCAAGCTTACAGCACCTGATATTCGCAAACGGTCACTCTTGTAGGTACTGACCAGACTCAACTTTGCTTAACTTCGGTAATCGTACGGGAACTCGTGTTTCTACGTGACGTGTCCGTAAGCCTGCATTAACTAATAACATAGACAAAGAATTGGGTATCTGCACACATGAATAAAGTGTTTTTTCCAAATCCCCAAAAGCGTCCAAAATGGTACAGACAACTGAAGAAAAGTGCAAGGCCTAAGGAACGTTGTTAACGTGGGTTGTTTACAAATCTTTCTAAAAAAAAGTTAGCGATGTATTTTGTACTTTTTGTTGTCAAATCACAAACGTGTTGGGGATAAAGTCATTCTTTCCTCAGTCTCTATCTGCCTAACGTTGCGAACCTGTCGCTAATCTATCGCTATTACTATGTCAAACTACTTCCAAGGAGTCGAATCAACCTCATTTCCTTCGTATTTCAAATATAAAAAGAAAGTTACATACCGATATATATTGTTCCCAAGGATTGCTACATTGTAACGGATAACGGCTCACTGTTGAAAATCAGAGAGCCGAGATCCAATTCTAGTCGGGTCGTTATTTTCAAATAATGAGCAAATACCGTTGTGAAAGATATGAATCAAACTATTCTTCCCCCAACTATGGGTTAATTAGCAGGATAAAAATCAAAATTGATAGAATGAAGGAAAATCTATGGCTAAGTGAAAAATATTTTCGTGTTACGCGATTCATTCTTTAAAATTTTATTTAATTGTTACAATACATGTGTATGAAAGAGAGATACCGCTGATATTTGAAATCTAATTTTTTAAATCCACAGTAAGTTTACATTGGCAAATCCTTTATTATCAAAATATGGGATTTTTTGATTAACAAATGTGATAAAACCATAGAAAAAAATGAAAAAGAAACAAAATGAAATCGGTTAGTCTATATATCGGAAAACACATTTTGAAAAAAATGTGCCGTAACTTCACGAAAATAATACGCATTTTTTCGTGTAAATTACAGGTGATAGGAGGGTTGCGTATTATAAATAGGTTTAAACAAAAATATTGTTTTCGTTATTGATTTACAATAATAAATACGTACTTGTTGTTCTAAAATAAGAAAGATATTATCCCAATTTTCATTTTAAATCCAACAATAATAATTGTAATATTTCTTGTTAATAAGTTTATATTCATCAGTAACCACATTTTTTATTTGGTGAAAAAATAAAAATCTATAAAAAGGCCAATTTCGAAGAAAAGTGGATATCGCGTTAACAATTTATTGAAATTTTAATTTTCATCATCATCATCATCATCATCATCATCATCATCATCCCTTTCTATTATAGAATCAATATCTAAATTGTCATTAAACAAATTATCATTCACAATATTCTGTTCAAAAGTAATTTTTAAGACTATTTTAGCCGCTTATTTTCAATTTTATTCTTAATGTCAAGGTCGACAAATATCTTCGTAATTATTTTTTTTTGACAAAATTTATAGATGCGTATTATACATCGGGATATATTTCTTAATTTTGGGATCATTTGTTGGGGTGTGTATTATTTATGGGTGCGAATTATTTTCGAGAAATTACGGTAAATACCTAAATGTCAAATCCTAGACTTGAAGACATTAATATTGAAATGGCCAAACAAACATCCTCTTGGTATTCTCCAAGACAACGTAATAGTTCCAGGGAAGAAGTGTAAATTCTGTTTTATTAATATGAAGACAATGAGAATGAACGAACTCTGTGTACGTGACACGGTGTGTTATGGAGTTGAAAGTCTGGATTAGTGGAACAAAGTTCAAAAATCGTACTAATGTAAGTATATAACTCGTCCCCCAAAAAAATCTACCATAAAATAGTGATAAAATGGTTAATAGCTAACGACATTTAATGTGGGAAATAATTCATCACCTGTGTGGGGATTTTGAAGTCTGCCAAGACTGGAAAGCGAGGACTTAGTAGATCCACTCGTGATATGGCCTGGCTGGGTGTTCTATTGCATTCTCTAGTGTTCAATTCAGATTTGTTCTCTTAGAGAGGACACAAGCCAACGCTTACA
This sequence comes from Acanthosepion pharaonis, assembly GCA_903632075.3. Lineage (NCBI taxonomy): Eukaryota > Metazoa > Mollusca > Cephalopoda > Sepiida > Sepiidae > Acanthosepion > Acanthosepion pharaonis. Next base: position 385,787 of record CAHIKZ030000460.1, read on the forward strand.
ATCTACGTTTACACTACTATTCAAATACATGGTCGAGAGAGAATCAGATATTCTGAATTTTCCAGGGGCATTATTGTCAAGTGAATGCAAATATATTCAACCAGGATTTGAACTCGGCACGCCGATTACATTTTCATCAACTCCCTTTTCAATCACTTATACGAATCTTTACCCGATTTCCTGAAATTAAAATTAATGATTTTTGCATAATATTAGAGAAAGGAAGCAAATCATTGTTATTCGTGGTATATGAACATTTACGAGAGGAGAGAAAAGGAGGTCGTTTGATTTGTCTGGTAGGAAAAGACGGGGGATCACTGGGGAAAATGTAGGGTTTGATGGTAAAAACAAAGAAAAAAAAGATGATACTTTGGAAAAAGCAGAGGAAAAAGTAACAGAAGAAGTAGAAGAAGAAAAAATGCAAAAACAAAAGAAAATAAGCTGCAAACGGTGACGTTGAGAAAGAAGAAGAAGAAGATCAATGCAAAAAGACGAACAAGTGTTAAATGCTAAAAGGTGACGGAGAAAAAAGAAGTGATAAGTTATTAAAAATTCGAAACAATGGCGCCAATTACGTAGAAAGTAGTGACAAGAAAAAGATGTCAAAGGCGAGGATAACGACAGTAGAAAAGAAAAAGAAGAAGAATGAGGAGAAAAGAAGAAGAGGAAGAAGAAGATGGAAACGAAGAAGAAGGCGAAGAAGTAGGAAGAGGAGGAGGGGAGGAGGAGGGGGAGGAGGAGGAGGAGAAAAAAAGAAGAAGAAGAAGAAGAATGTAAAATAGAACAAAAAAGCAGAAGAAGAAGAAGAAGAAGAAGCAGCAGAAGAATACATTCAAAATCTACGAAAACGACGATGATGAATAGAAGAAGAAGAAGAAGAAGAAGAAAAAGAAGAAGAAGAAATAATTCAAAATCTATGACAATGACGATGAAAACAGGTAGCAATGAAAATTGGAAATGACGACGACGACGAAAGAAGAAGAAGAAGAAGAAGAAATAATTCAAAATCTTTGACAATGACGATGAAAACAGGTAGCAATGAAAATTGGAAATGACGACGACGACGAAAGAAGAAGAAGAAGAAGAAATAATCCAAAATCTTTGACAATGACGATGAAAACAGGTAGCAATGAAAATTGGAAATGACGACGACGACGAAAGAAGAAGAAGAAGAAGAAGAAGAAGAAGAAGAAGAAGAAGAAATAATTCAAAATCTATGACAATGACGATGAAAATAGGTAGCAATGAAAATTGGAAATGACGACGACGACGAAACAAGAAGAAGAAGAAGAAGAAATAATTCAAAATCTATGACAATGACGATGAAAACAGGTAGCAATGAAAATTGGAAATGACGACGACGACGAAAGAAGAAGAAGAAGTTGGTGGAGAAGGAGAAGATGAAGAAGAAGACATTCAAAATCGATAGAAAAAGATGACGATGATGTGAACGAAAAGGAAGGCAAAGAAATTGATGCCAACGACGGCATCGAAGAAGAACTACTACAACAATAACAACAAAAACCCCAAAGCATGTACAGCAAGGAAAATGTAGAATCTAAAAGAAGACAAAGACGTAGGAGAAGGAAAATGATAATAAGATAGAGGAGAACAAGGATGAGAAAGAAGAGGAGGTATAGGAGAAAATACCCAAACTAATACTGTTGTCAATGATGATTATGATTATTTGTGGAGGTGGGAGAACGATGTTGCCAATGGTACTCTCGTTATAGCTGTTGGTGACGCTAGTGCCGGCGTGGTTTGAAGAGGAAATGCAAGTCGATATGACCACTTCTCTTTACGATGTCATTACTAATGCGATAACGTGATTGTGATGGCGGCACATGCCGTGGAAACTTGAGAGAGGATTAATGGAAGGCAGAGGGGAAGTTCTGTCGCCCATTACCCAGAATTCAAATGGGTCGGTGCAGGTTAAAATGGCTGAGAACACTCTAAAACGCCATAGAGCACTTAATTCTTCAGCAATAGCCATCAGCGTCGTTATCTATGGACAGTTCAATTGTACAACACTCGTGCTATGCAGTTCCCAAACGATAACTTTTACCAACGTCAGAATTTCGGTAAGAGAAGCCGTTGCTTATCTGTTAAATCTATCGTTTTTTGTTTTTTTGTTTTTTTTCCTGGGTTGGATTTAAGGGATTTAGAGGCATATTTCCAACAGCATTAGGTGGGCAGTGTTCGAACCTAATTAAATGCCAGAATTTTGTATGCTAATTTTCAGGCTATTTAGACATTTGCTACTTGGATTAAAGGCGCAACACAATCTTTTCCCGTAGTAGATTTCAAAGTATGTAGAACCCCCTACCCAATTGAGTTTGTCCAAGAAATATTTTCCTTTTCAATTGGCAGTCTATAACCTAAGAATTGCCTTTTCTATATGTTTTGATGCTATTTAAGCATTACAACGGTCAAGAATCACTCAAGACAGAGGTTTAACAAATGAGATTTTGGCCATAAGCGGAAGAGATGTGAAATATAGATCTTGAGGATATCCCGGAGATACTAGAGTGGGTTGAAAAGTTCATAGGCTGACTATGATGGGGTGATGCTACACGCATGCATTAATTTCAACTCTTCTTATTAATAACTGAATATATCTTCAAAAGGGCCACACCATCAATGGAGAGTACTATGCCGTCTTACTGAGACAGTTACAAAAGGCTGTTGAAATCAAAAAACTAGGAAAACTGATAAAAGAAGTTGTTTTTTTTTTTTTCATCAGGACAACTCCCCAGCAAACAAGTCGTTGGTGTCAATGGTTCCTGTGAATCTGGCTTTAAAGTAGTTCGCCACCCTCCCTCTTCTCCTGATTTGACTCCATCTGATTATCATCTGTTCTCCAACATGAAAAACACTTGGCTGGGAACTAGTGTTAGACATTTTCATGACGGTCGTCCCTCGAGTATAGAATCCAGAGGTTGGCAGTGAATATTTCGGAGACAGTAGGAAAGCGTAGTGCAGGTTCGCAGTGGATATCGCAGCAAGCTAGCAGAACGTAGTTCTTCCGTCTGTCCTGTTCACCAGACAAGTTGCCTCTGGTCGATCCAGTAGCAAAACAAAGATGGCCGCCTTTATACACGACGGATACAGTGTTGCGCGGCTTCTGATTGGTCAACCTTCTAGTGGTCGACTATAAAGGGAAATAAGTCATTCTGACTCGCTCACTAGTTATATACAATATACCCAAAAAACCGTAACAACTAGTAGTGATGATGATGTCATATTAGCTTCTTATGATATTTTTCGCTAACAAGATGACTTCTTCTTCATCAACAGAATCTGGACACTGCAGCAAGGATGGAAGAAGTTTCTAAACTGCAATGGGTGGGGGTTATGATAAAAATAAAGCTTTTAATTGAGAGTCAGCCTATAAACTATTCAGCTGGCCCTCATATTAGCTTTAATCCTAAGATGTTAATCTTCAAGTAGTTAGTGTTTTATCGATTGGTTTCTTTTTTAAGGGTTGCTAACCCTGCTTGGGTTATTTATACCCGAAAGATATTATGGGTTGTAAGAATATTACTTTATTTTTGTGAGTGAATATTTAATGGAAAATTTTTGTGATTATAGAAAAATCACGTGGTAGAGATAAGCACTCAGTTGTGGAGCAAGCTAAGTGAATAATAATCCAACCTTTAGAAAGAGAGCTATTTATGTTGCCATGGAGCATCTCATTGTGCTAAAATGGGATAGTCCGTTGCTTGGGCTGTGATTGGCTGCTGGTACCTGAGTGGAGGTATTTCTATATAAATACCAGCTTGATTCATCAGTTAGTTTGCAGGGTTTGTATTAAGTTACAACCTGCTTTATTTTTGTCTGCCAGCTGGACGCTAGCTGGGACCTTTACGCCGGTAAGTGCTGTTTATTATTGTTATTCTACATCTCCTCCCCCATCCCACATCGCGTGTGTGTAGTGGCCTTTGAGGAGGGATGAGTTCCTTTAAACCTGGCTGGTTGTGCGGAAGTAGTCTGGACAATGCCCGAGGGGTTTTTGTCCGTGTTATTGTAGACGACTGAGCAGTGTTCGATGTTATTCCAGCGTCGAATGTTTGTGGCACTGGTGTAGGGGTCTCAGGTAAGGCACTAGGTCTGGGAACTGGAATTGTAGGTGTATCCAGTTTCCTGAGGAATCGGCGATTTCGTAAGGTAATTCTACCTGATCCATCAGTGATGTTTGTTTTTGTTTTTTTCGAAATACAATTCTTAATATTCAACTCATGACGGGAGAATGAAATGGGTTTCCGCTTCCGTATTTGAAACGTGCTTTTCCAGTTTCACCAAGCTTCGCTACAGATGCTGATCCCTTGATAGAAAAAAACAAAAAAAAATGGTGTGTAGTTTCGATTCCTCCCAACGACACAATCTTTCTTTTGTAGGACTTTGCAAACCTGGCCGCTTGTTATTAATTATACCGCTTAAGAAAATTAAAAAAAAAAATAAAACCGGGATATCTACTCAAATACGTATGCCAACTAAATATAACGTTCAGAGAAAAAAGAATTAATTTTGGATAAACATCCATTGGAAATTATGCACCCCTCCACATACGCACGCGATCCCGCGTGTGCGCCCGTCTGTACACACACATCCTTACACATAATTTTTTTGGTTGATCTTCATAGCCATTCGATGAAAAAAACAAAACAAAAAAAACGCTTATATTATTTTTTTACTATAGAGACAAGTATAGAAATTGTATTATAGAAATAGTAAATGTATATGATATATTTTTAAGTAAAACTAATTTAATGAAAATAAACTTGTATTTAACAACTAAATTATATAGAACATTTATGTATACTAGTACATATATAGTTCCTCAAAGTGGATGGTTTTGTTGGAAAATACCCATAATGCTGGAGCGTTTAATACTGTCATACTTCCCTTATGTATAACCCTTATATAATGTATATATTAAATTCATTGTATTATTAATATTTTATTTTATATTTAAAATTAATTTATATTGATATATTAATATTATTGATTTTTTTAAGAATATAACATTACTTTGGAATCTATATTACAATGTTTCAGCATTTATCGTTTTATGTCTACGGCCATATCACATTGAAATACAGGTTCCTGTACGATCACCGATATCAATTAACCTATTACCTAATCTATAACTAGATGACCACTTAGGAATACCAGGTGGTGTAAGCTCGAATGTGCGGTCAGTGTAATGAATAACGGCTCGGAATTTGAAATAGGAAAGCCGAGTTTCAATTGCAGTTGGGTTCGTTAATTTACTTATGCGCTAATAACGTTGGTAAATGTATGCATCCACATAATCTCCCCCAGTATTAATTCCTAAACGGTATAATTTTTTGTAAATAATGTTTTATATTAACAAACCAATTTTGCAATTATTAATGTAAATGGTGTGCATATTTTTATTGGTAGAAATAACATCACCTAGTATTTTCCGTTTATTAATATGAACAAGAAGGCATATACATATTTTTATATCATTTCACCCCAAGTAAAGTGATGAAGCCACTCAGACGCAAGGAGTTACTGCGAATGAAAGAGGACAAGAATACTGTAGTATGGAGAAAGGACAATGAAAGAACAGGTTTAAGGAAGACCGAAGATGGCGATAATGCCACATCAGACCAAAGGATGACTAGGGGCGAAAGAGAATGAGAAGACATTAGTGAGAATACGAACAGTAAAAGAACAGGTTTCAGGAAGATAGATTATGGCGATAATGCCACTAAGACGCAAGGGTTTACTGGGTGCGAAAGAGAATGAGAAGACTTTAGTGATGAGAAAGGACAATAAAAGAGCAGGTATAAGGAAGACAGAAGATGGCGATAATGCGACTAAGACGCAAAGGCTTACTTGAAGTGAAAAAGTATAAGAAACATTTTGTAGGAGAAAGGATAACAAAAGAACAGGTTTCACGAAGACAGACGATGGCGATAATGCTACTAAGACGCAAGGGTTTACGAAGAGTGAAAGAGAATAAGAAGACTTTAGTCAGGTTAAATAACAATAAAAGGAGGATCCAGGAAGAGAACATGGCTTCCATATTTGAAGACTCTTAATGGCGAGGAATCAAGAAAGCAGAAGAGAGTTCTACAGGCGAGAGGAGCGACATAAGAAACTATTAGAATAAAAATTACGATTTGTATGTAATTATTTCAACAACAAAACGACGAGACCTATTCAATAAATTAAATACATGTAGTCAAGATATCGAGGTAGAAGGCTCATTAGAAAAATGAATATACGAGGTCGGTCTGAAAAGCAAAGGGACTTGTGTCAAAAACAATTTATTTCAATTCCAAACAACAAATTACATGGCTTCCCTTTCAAAGTTATCCTCCCCCCACCTCGAGTCTAATGCACTTTTCAATCCTTGTCTGGCATGCCTCTATGCGCTGCTGGAAGGATTCATCTTGGATGCCACTCAGCTCCGTTGATGGCCTCCACGCCATCTAAATACCCCCCCCGGAGCTTTGGGGAGGGGGGAGTAAAATGTCACATGGAGCAACGTCAGCTGAATTGGGGCGTTGTTTGGATTTTGTTAAGAATTGCGAGACATATAGCCGGAACACAAAACAAAATATTGCAGTATGGTAGTAAAGGGAGGTTTTATGAAGTTCAACTTTGATTCATTGATTCGTTTTGACGGCTTATCAACAAATCTGCACGGTATTTAAAGCCAGAAAATATTTTTAGATTGTAAGAATTTCTTTTGGAAATAATGATTTAGTGATACAAGGCTTATTATTTAACCTATAGCTGAAGGGAGAAGCGGTGGATTTATATCTTTCTCAAGGGTTATTTCCACAGAAATGAATATAACGAAGCGAATGGGAATTGGAATTCGATATTGGAAATGAAAATAATTTTAAAAAAAAAACCACATATTTTGTGAACTTTTTTTATGTACATATATTTTTAGATAGACTGTATTATATTTTAAAATTAAGAAAGAATGTCTCCAAGGATCAAACTATCACCATACGTGTTGTTTTCTGCTTAATTCAATATTGTCATATCCAGATGTGTAGTTTATCGTCTGCTATAATAATGATTTTTTATATACTAGCGAGAAAAATAAAATAAAAGGTAACTGATTAGTTTATTTTTCCCATATAGTGTATTCTCGTTCGTATGCAAATTGACTCATGTGAGTTTAGCCACGCTTGAAAATGTTCATAAAAGAGCAAATGGCGCCTGTTGGGGAAGTTTTTTTTTTTTTTTTTTTTTTTTTTGTCCGTCGCGTTTAGTCTGCGCTTTTGACGCCATCATCCCTTCTTCTTCTTCTTCTTCTTCTTCTTCTTCTTCTTCTTCTTCTTCTTCTTCTTCTTCTTCTTCTTCTTCAAGAAGGCTCCTCGAGAAGCAGCATTGGCCGGTGGCATCAACGTCTCCATGACGACCAGATCAGAGCGAAAGAATTCTCCTCGCTGAAATATTTACTTCGACAACACCTAGATGTTTTGCGACGAAGGCGATTTCGACACATTTCAAGATAACTTCTCGTGTGAGACAAAATTATTCATTTTACATATCCGGCTGAGTAAGCCGAAGTTTTAAAGGGTTAAATATAAAATCCAAAAAATAAAAATAAAAAAGACGCTTAGTGGTCGCATAAAACAACAAAAAAAAGCAACAGCTCTGGTGAAAACAGGTGAGACTTCCTTTTCGTTCCCCCAGTAAGTATAAAAATTATTTGATGTTAAATGACTAGGAAAAAACACATAGCACTTAAACCAATTATTAGTGTAATTTAAGAATCATTCAAATATGTCTACGTCTAACAGTTTTTTTTTGTTTTTTTTTTAAATATAGCTTCTTTTTCTTTTTTCGAACGTTTTTATCGTTTATTTCTTTCGCGGGTTTAGTTTACATTGTTTGCATATTCTTGTGGTGGCTTGTTTCCGAACGGGAGGAAATTCTTGATAATACACTTTCAAAATGTTCTTTTGTTTTAATTTTATTTTCATCGTTTATTAAACATTCACGATCGCAGGCGTCAAGAACAATTTTTTTCTGATACTGGCTCCCCCATTAAAAATTCCGAGCCATATCCATTCAACCATATGCACATCAAAGCTTACAGCCACTGGTATTTCTAAGGGGCAAGACATCTAGCTACTGACCAGGCTCGACTTTGCTTAACTTCGGTGATCTTCCAGGAACTAATGTTTCAACGCTATACAGAAGTAATTTTCCATTTTTAGAAATTTGAGGTCTCGGTTGAGTTTAATTTTCAAAAGGTTGTCAAGACACGGGTCATCCTCGAGTGAACCCGCTTTCATGACGACCGGTGAAAGTTCTGAGCCCGCACGCTGATGATGGAAGTTCACTAGTTTGGTTTTCGAGGAATTGTATGTGACCACATTGTTTATCTCACTGAGTTATTTTATTTATTTATTTTTTCATCTCTTGACCTTGGTCCGTCTGACTTTTTTTCTTTTTAATCATTTCATCCTAAGCAAGGCGGAAATGCCGATAGTACACAGTCGGTCACAGGGAGTGAAAGTAACTGGATATAGGTTGAGGAAAAGATAAAAGATGAACGGGACTCAAGGAGACAGAAGATGGCGATTAACGCCGCATTTGAATCTTTGAAGGTCGTAGCTTTCAGAAGAAGCAAGTAAACGGAAGGGATTTTCAAAAGCGGGAAGTGCGAGAAAAAAACTTCTGGAGTAGATGTCGCGGTTACATTTAACTAATTCAACAGTAAAAGAGTTGGATCTAGATGCCAATCTAGTAGCACGCTTAAATTCATGTAGTCTGGGCACCAGGGAAAAATCTCGTCAGTGCAGTTACCATGAAAATATTTGTTGAAACGTCAGAAGCAAGACACTTCACGTCGGTGAGAATGTGACTGATGACGAGATTTCAAATCAGGATCGAATTTTTCCAACATTAGATTTTGTCAAGAACCTCGAGATGAATAGCAGGGGCACCAGATCAGATATAGCAACAGTATTCAATACACAGACGAATTGTAGATTTGTAAATGTGCAAGATGGACTCTGACGAGACAGTGACCCAAATTTCATTGTAGTAGATGCAGCTAGTAATTCGGTGTGGCCGCTCTACTTCAGGTCAGTAGAAAACGTGAAGACAAGAAGTCGCAGTGTGTTGCCTCCATGAGTCTAGCATCAGCCATACTGATGGCGGGCAGGGAAGTTTCTCTATGGTGATTAGAGAGTAGTTTCGTTTTGGACACACTAAAATTTACAAGCCATTTCTTGCCCTAGTTAACCACTGATATGAGGCCCTTTCCCAGAGCAGCGGACAGGTTAACTTTATCAGCTCTGAGGGATTTACTATTGAGGCAGTGTCATCTGCATAAATGCCTACTTCGGAACTGATGATATCAGGGAGATCATTGATTTATTTATTTTTTCATCTCTTGACCTTGGTCCGTCTGATTTTTTTCTTTTTAATCATTTCATCCTAAGCAAGGCGGGAATGCCGATAGTACACAGTCGGTCACAGGGAGTGAAAGTAAGAATATAATATCCAGGAGAAAGCTTTCGGTGACACCCACGTTCGTGTGAAAATATCTGGAATCGAGCCCGTTCAAAACGACCTTCAATTCAAGATTTCAAGTACGATTGGAATAATCAAACAATCGTCCTGTAATACCGTGGTACTTGAAATTAGTTAGAAGACCAGCGTGCCAAAATTTGTCAAAGGACTTCGAGATATGTCGATCCACAGCTCGAGCATCGCCGTTATTATCAACAGCTTGATATATATATATTCTGTGATAGACGTTATTACATCAGCGGTAGAGCTGACAAAACGAAAGTCATATTGTTTGTCAGAGTTGGTCCTGAGGGGAACGAAGCTTAACCACTTCGGAATTGATTAAAGCTTCGAATGCGTTGCCGAAAAGCGGTAGGAGACTAATAGAGCTATAGTTAGAAGGGTCATAAAAGAACAAGAACTACAAAGGTGGAATTCTAACAAGCTGGTAAGCTGGAAATAGCGAGGAAACAGTTGTATAATTTGGAGAGAGATGGAGCCAACTCGGGAGCACATCTCTTCAGGACGACAGTTGGGATTTCGTCACCTGCTTTATGTGCGTCTAAATTAGAAATGATATCCAAGACCAGTGACAGGGTTATGTGCTTATCAATTAGTGGAGCCTCCGTTCTAGTGAGGTACCAGGTGTAGGTACTCAAAATGAGTAGAATATTGAGCTGGAAGAGATTTTTCGAGCAAAGTATTCAGCCTCATTTTCTGTAGATGCTAGGATATCGAATTAATTGAATAGAGGAGGGATTGAGAATTTGCTCTTGTTCGGCACACTTTTGCAGAGCCGCCAATAATCTCTAAAACCGAACTTACGAGATGCTATACGTTGTTACATTCTATCAGCAAACAGTAATTTCGGTTCTTTGGGGACACGTCTGCACTTGTGACGAGCCGAAATAAAGAGACGGCTGTTGCAATCAGATGTGTTGTGCTGGTACAGACGGAATAAGTTATTATATTATTATAATAAGAACCAAAAAGATGAACACGATATTTCCTTGGTAGAATAAAAGCATCGATGCCGATTTTCATCGAGAAGGAGACCTCAGACGTGCATTTATGAACAGGCTAATTAAAAACTTCATTCCAAGGGACGTCACGTAGGAAATCACGGAACGATTCCCAATCCGCTCATTAATGACAGAAAGATATTCTGTTGGTAGAAGGTTCTTGGCTGGTCGGGGAGCAGAAAGAGATGTTTACAGACCAAGATCAGTGTTACCAAGAGGACAGAGCTGCATAGTACGACATGAGTCAAGAATAGCGGAAAAAAAAGAGAAGCATGTCCGTCAGGGTTACTGAGGAAACTCGTGGGAAAGTCCACCACTTGAGAGATCCAAGGAGATATCAATTCCGGCCATCAAGTTTTGTTAGTGCAGCCATATACCGTCGTATCATCAGCATAGATATTCACAGAAGATCGGAGTATACTCATAGGCAGATTATTTATGTAAAGTAAAAAGATGGTTGGTCCGAGAAGCGACCACTGAGGGACGTCTGCATTGATTGCTAGGGCACTGGAAAACTGATTTTAACAATTACCTTCAAGGACCTACACATTGGGAAGGACATTATATATCTGATTGCTCTAGGCATTTCAGCCAATTTTTTTTAAATCAGTCGTCCTATATGCCAGTGAATGCTAGTTTCTCACAGATGAAGAAGAGATTTGAAGCAACAGAGATGTGGTTTTACAGAAGGATGATGGGCCGAACATATGAGCAACAACAAAGATTTAGAGAAAATGGAAACAAAAAGAACACCAAATTAGCATCTGAAAGATAAAATTGAGGTCTGGATTGAGTTCAAAGCCCAATAGTCGCTCAAAATATGGGTCCTCCCTAAGGCTCCATCCATTTATCGTGATTAGTTCAGGGTCCGATATTGGAATATAACTTGTTTGGTCTACGAGGAATTGAATGTAATCAGCCAATTTATCCACCACTGAGATGGTACACCTAGATGGAATGAGAGATCAATTGCCAATCTATAGTCATCTAGGGTTTAGTGGTGCACTTTTATAGCATTGTATCATCAGCATAGATATTTACAAATGATCGGAGTATAGAAAGTTTTAAGAAAGCCGTCGATATTGTTAGAAATGAAAAAAAGAGAACTGAAGATGTAATTTATGTACTTAGGTAATTATGTGATATAATTATATAATATTAAATTAATTA
>CAHIKZ030000460.1:400000-415000 GCA_903632075.3 Acanthosepion pharaonis
ATGATTCCGATGGAGAGCTACTAGATCAAAAGATATATTTAAACGAATAAGATAGATAGATAGATAGATAGATAGATAGATAGATAGATAGATAGATAGATAGATATGACCAATGATTCCGATGGAGAGCTACTAGATCAAAAGATATATTTAAACGAATAAGATAGATAGATAGATAGATAGATATGACCAATGATTCCGATGGATAGCTACTAGATCAAAATATATATTTAAACGCATAAGATAGATAGATAGATAGATAGATAGATAGATAGATAGATAGATAGATAGATATGACCAATGATTCCGATGGATAGCTACTAGATCAAAAGATATATTTAAACGCATAAGATAGATAGATAGATAGATAGATAGATAGATAGATATGACCAATGATTCAGATGGATAGCTACTAGATCAAAAGATATATTTAAACGAATAAGATAGATAGATAGATAGATAGATAGATAGATAGATAGATAGATAGATATGACCAATGATTCGATGGATAAGCTACTAGATCAAAAGATATATTTAAACGAATAAAATAGATAGATAGATAGATAGATAGATAGATAGATAGAAGCGGTGATTCGGATTGAAAGGAACGAGATTGATAGATAGATTTAAACGAATAAGATAGATAGATAGATAGATAGACAGATAGACTTGAATACTAAAAAATCATACTTAATATACATTTAAACGTAAGATATACATTAAATCTTGAATGTTATGTATATACTTTCAATTAAACATACACGTACGCGATCACACACACACACACGTATGTGTGTGTGTCTTTCTGACGTAAATAAACTGATGTGACCAGACTGTGATAAGCAGAGAGTGGAAGAGAGAGAAGGAGAGATTTGATAATGTATATTTACCTATGCGCACAAGTTTTAATGCTAGTGTATTTTTAGATATGGCGAACGTTTTATAATCGAAGATACGCTTAATATTTTCTCTGTGAAATGGGCTTAATACAAAGTGACACATCCTCAGAGTGAAGTGGGTCCATTTTGCCGTGTTGTGAAAGCATTTCAAAGAGTGTTCGGTGGCGGCAAAAGGCTGGGTCGAGGGAGGAAAGTAAAAGAGTCACCGGGAAAGAAAGCCAGAGCGTAACAAGGGAGAGTCCATGATGGGAAAATGGAAAGGAGAGTAAGAAGCTGACTAAACGCTCAGCACATTGAGCTGTGCTAATGGCTTAACTAAATGGACAATGCTTGCTTGTACACAGGACCTTAATGGCTTAGATGGTAGAACTCTAAATTAAGTAGAATATATATATATATATATATATATATATATATATATATATATATATATATATATATATATATAAATATATATGCGCAGAATATCCATTTGCATGTTTGCAGTTGTCGGTGATTCATGTTTTAAGAAATCGGTGAATCAAGTAAAAATTTCGCGTATTATCTTATGAACGTGGTTTTTACTAAATGAACGAAAACAATAGTCCATTTCGCGGTTCCGACTAACAGTCATATATAGCTGATCTTGTGAATGGAACAAAATCAGTATGGATAAGGAAAACGTGTCTTCTGCACATCAATGTACCTTGTTTTCTTTGTTTCCTCAATTATATCAATATTAGTCTTGTCAGTCTTTGAGAGAAATATGGAAGTTAACATATATATATATATATATATATATATATACATATGAGAAACAAATGGAAAGTACTTGGGAAATAAAAGTGATTCTCACTGTTACAGTGCATTTCTTGCCTCATTCAATTGTAATATACGGAAGAATATTCGTGAATATGAAAGGATTATGATAAAAATAAGCAGACATAATGCTTGTAATTTATTCCATCAGACATGGCTAAAAGAGAATTTGTTGCTTACATATATATATATATATATATATATATAGATAGATAGATAGATAGATAGATAGATAGATATCTAAGTGTAAGGTAGATTACTTCCAATGTACAAATATATTTTACAAAAGTGCTGAATACAGATTACAGCTTAATAATATTTATTAACAATTATAACAAAAACATGTTATAAACCGCCATATAAACGCCATCATGTTTCAGTACTGGTCAGTTAACCACCAGTTAACGGCCTGAAGAGGCACCTATAGTGTGGAAACATGATTTTATTTATGTAACGATTTATAACATGTTTTTATTATCTTATATATATATATATATATATATATATATATATATATATATATATATATATATATATATATATATCTAAGGATTAAAATGTATATATTGTCAAGAGACCGGATATGAAATCAGCTAAAGTAACTTCAATGAAGAAATAAATAACATAAATAACATATTTCTTCTTTTCTCCTCAATAATTTTATAATTGTAAACTTAATAGCGATTAAGTTTTGATGTTGAAATTAGCAGTTTTTAATTTTAATATTAAATTTTATCATATAATTTAGTAATTATTGGTTGGAATAAATTCTTTTTTTAATACTACCTATATTTTAAACATCTGAATAGATATTATAACATGACTTCGTTGTCAAGCTTTTTGAATTTTCCTATACTTGTATTTTGATTGGTCAATCTAGCTTTTTTGTAACAACGTTTTCCCTTGTGAAGGATTGTTAATTTGAAACTTTTAAAACCATTTATTTTTTACACTCGACATCATGACTTGATAAGACACCGAGGGTGTTGAAACAAAATGGCTATTTTTGTAGTGATTTTATAACATATTTATGTTATAATTTTTTTTTTAAATATATATATATATATATATATATATATATATATATATATATCCAGAGAAAATGAGTACAATTTGAGTATAATTGCACTGACCGTATCATTTAATTTAAGAGAGGTTTCAATAAGAGTAGAGCTAAATATTTTTTTTTATCTTGTGATATTAAAAATAAAAGTTAAAAATTTCTCCTCTTGCGATGGTAAACTACTATCACAATGATTATGTATTTTTGAAGGACGAAAAGCATTACGCTGCATTTTTTCAATTTTGACTCTCTATCTATCTATCTATCTATCTATCTATCTATCTATCTATCTATCTATCTATCTCAGCCTGTTCATGTATATTTATCTCCGCCTGTTCATATCTATCTATCTATCTATCTATCTATCTATCTATCTATCTCAGCCTGTTCAATTATATTTATTTATCTCAGCCTGTTCATCTATCTATCTATCTATCTATCTATCTATCTATCTCAGCCTGTTCATGTATATTTATTTATCTCCGCCTGTTCATATCTATCTATCTATCTCAGCCTGTTCATGTATATTTATTTATCTCAGCCTGTTTATATCTATCTATCTATCTATCTATCTATCTATCTATCTATCTATTCAAAGAAGCGCTGCGATTTTAACAGTTTAGTTTTACTCGTAATCTCTCCTACACAACCTCAAAATCTGAGAATTACCTATTTCTTTTATGCACATATGAAAAACCGTTCAATTTATCTCTGCATGCGTGGCACTTGGGCTTTGTATTGTGAGAAAAGTAGTAAAAAATTGCCAAATCAGGACAAACAACATTTGAGATTTTCCACTGAATTATTTTGTCCGTGAGGATTTTGTGGTAGTGTAGAGCCGATAAATCAAAAAATATCTATAAATGTAATCCCTCAAACTAGCACAAAATCCTTACGGGCAAAATAGCAGACACACACAAACTAGATAAATACAATAGTAGGATGTCTGAAATCGATACAGAGACCACCGAAATAGCCAAAAAGTTAAATATTGCAGACAGAGTGGGAAATAGCCACACTAAGGATGCCTACATTTTATTTAAGGACCATAAACCAAACCTCACAAATATTACACAATCTAAACTAATAAATTCAACAAAAACAGAACTAGACCTTATATCACAAAATATGAATAAAAAAATAACCGTCACTTTACTAATCACAACCAGTACTAATCTTTGGAAGGAATCGTCTGACACTATAAAATGGTTCATTAACATGAAGAATAAGGATAAATCGATTTTCATTGAGTTTGATAAAACTGACTTCTATTCCTCTATGACTAGGGACCACCTGATCAATAGCATCAATTTTGCAAAGAACTATATAGAAATAACGGATGATGAAGCTAATATCATCTTAACTACATGTCACTGTTACACTGAATAATCCCACCTGGGCTAAGCGCCATAGTGACGAATTCGATGTCCCCATGGAAGCGTATGACTCAGTCTAAGTTGCAGACCTATTATGTTTTACATTTTAGGTGTGCTTAGTAAAATCGTCAAACCGAAAATAATAGGGTGTATCGGGATGACGGGCTCATCCTCATCCCTAATAGTAATGGTTCACTAACAGCGAAATTACAAAAGAAAATTATCAGGGCCTTCAAATTCC
Source organism: Acanthosepion pharaonis (assembly GCA_903632075.3). NCBI lineage: Eukaryota > Metazoa > Mollusca > Cephalopoda > Sepiida > Sepiidae > Acanthosepion > Acanthosepion pharaonis. The sequence continues at coordinate 404,378 of CAHIKZ030000460.1, forward strand.
TAGGGTTTAAGATCGAGATTTCCTCTAACCATAAAATTGTTGACTACCTAGATATCACCCTTAAGCTTAATGATAAAACCTTTAAATATTACCATAAAGAGAACTAAACCCCCCAACTATATTAATATTAGTTCTAACCACCCCAATGCAATCCTAAGACAAATACCTACTACCGTTTGTGCCAGGATTAGTAAACTATCTTCCAATGAAAAAAATCTTTAATAAGAATAAAGATCTATACGAGAAGGTTCTCCAAAAAATTGGCTTTAAAATTAAGCTGTCTTACGCAACCACCATTAGTAGTACCGATTCACGAAAAGTGGAATGTAGGTGTAAAAATATGGAAAGAAAAATCACTTGGTTCAACACCCTGCTTCTGCAAACTGTCGAGTATCAACATCGGACAGTACTTCCTAAACTTATTTAATAAACACTCCAATATGTACGCATCTAAGTGTATTTGACAGCATGATTTATAAAAATCTACAACTAAATTAATTTGCATTAATCTTAAAGGGTTTAAGTTTAAATCCCCCATCTCTTGTTAATAATATTGGTCACCTGTAGACAGAAACTATTTTCTGTGAATTCCAGAAAAAACACATTCTCGGCTTGTATAAGAAACACCACATATTAGGAACTGATATTAAACTACAAACAACGAAAGGTCTTGGCCATAAATAAAGTCCAGCCCCAGACCACTTCCCCCAAGATAAGATAACTTATGCCCCACCAGTCGCTAACACAAAGCTATTCTCATTAACAAGGTGTCTACTAGGAGAGGACTGACACTGAAAATAAATTTAAAACAATGCTCCGAGAAAAACACTTAGGGGATGATGATAGCCGCGTACAGAACGGCTTGAAAATAGACTATCCTCTATGATGAGGTAATTTTGTGTTTTTTGCTGTAAAACATGCTCCGTTATAATAAATACATCAAGCTCACTGTGGAACAGTTTTAATAACATTACTAGAATCCACCCGGTTTATATACCAACGGATGGATTACCTGTAATATATATATATATATATATATATAGTAGTCGATATTACTTTTGTTAAATTTTCTTGATTACACAGCGGCCCAGTTTATAAATGACCTTCGGTTTTAGTTCCCCCACCTCATCTCTCTCCCCTACTTCTCTTTCTTTTCTTTTCCTCTCCCTCTCTCATATCTTCTGATCTTTAATATTATATCGTCTATTGTGCGTGTATGTCACCACAAAATGTATACTCTTTTCCGGTATATCTTTAATGTATTAGACATCCGAGAATATTCATATTTCTCTCACTTAAACCGTCTTTGACTCCCCTCTTTAAAACTTCTCTCTGTTAAATTTTAATCCCCCCCACCTGCATCTTTAGACCTTCCTGTCCTTCTCTTGTCTGTTACCCCTCTCTATAGCTTTCATTTACTCTAACATTCGTCCCACACTCTCATATATACATTCTCAGTAAATCTTATTTTTTATTCCCGGGGTTGTTTTTTTCTGTTTTCTTTTTTAATTTGTAGGTCTGATGAATTGGATAGTATTTACGATTCTAATGGAATAAATTTTGACCATGGAATATTAGTGTTTAAGTCTTTTTATTATTATTATTATTATTATTATATATATATATATATATATATATATATATATATATATATATATATATATACAGAGAGAGAGAGATAGAGAGAGAGAGAGAGAGAGATAAATAGATAGATGAGCCGAGTGTGTAGAACGTCTGCTTCCTGAGCATGAGACACGGGTTGGAATATCACCTTGGCCGATTTGTCAGGAAGGGAACTTCCTGATGTTATCGGAATGGATAGAGTTCGATCCCAGCGTGCGGCACCTTTGGAAAGTGCTTGCAAAGCATACCACGTGTTGACCCAAGCCGTGTGAGTGAAATTGGATAGCACAAAGTCGCAATTCATCATAAGCCTCTTGTTCAAATTGCTGATCACGCTAGATAACACACTCTCTCCCAAAAGGTCTGTAGGTAAGGTCTGCTCAGCATAGTTACAGTATAAACCACAGGTGGACCCTGTGGATTTTGAGCGTCTGCAATATGGAATAACTAGCCGTACTCGTAGACAGGTATCCCTGGCTATTTCACACACACACACACACACACGTATATATATATATATATATATATATATATATATATATATATATATATATATATATATATATATATATATATATATATTTTTGTATAAATATGATTCCTTCGCGACATAAGAGTTCTCATGTTTCAAAAACGAGAGCCGAAACCATCCAAATAATTATTAAAATTAAGTTGAATTAAGGTGTTTAATCCTGTTTCATCTTCAAGCGAAATTTTAGGAATAAGCTATCTCTCGGTTTACGTGTGTTTTTAGGCATGGTCCGTTACAGAATTCGTTATTGTGGGAGTGGCTAGACTATTTTTCTTCGTTAAGTGGTCAGAGAGAAAATTCTTATCAATAGATTCATCATCTTCTGAGAGGTTTTGCTAAGGTTGGGTAGGGTATCTATTTCAATGCTAACGTTTGCAGTCACCCTTTCGTTGGTTCCCAGTGAGGGATATTTTTATGGCACGCCTACAAGTCGTTATGTGTCGGGAGAATCGGGTTTTTCCTATTTAATGATTTGGCTAAGCTTTTAAGACTTATTTAGCTATGGCATTTTTTTATGCTAATTATTTAATGCGAAAGTTTGTTTTTACAAGTTCTTGTTTTATTTACTACTAGAAGCATGGCCCGGCGTTGCCCGTGCTTGATTCAAAAATCGTACGACTCATACAGCAATCGCTATCACTTGACTTAAAATATTTTTGCACTTCCTTGCCTTTCAAGGAGTGCCCTTTACCGTGCTGATGTTGCTACATGCCTTACTTCTTGCCTATCTCACACTGCGAATTTTTTTCTAAGCTCTATACTAAACATTAAATCTGTTACGAAAAAAGAACTAAACAAAATGAACACAAAACGATCAGCTTTAAAAAAGGACTCGTAACTGGAAAAACCGAATGAAAAAAGAATGTTAACAACAAATACTTTTTCACACCCAACCCCGTTTCCTGAAATATTGAGACTACTATGTCTCTATTCAAAACCACAAATCCAGCATTCAATATGTTTGATTTGGCAGGGACCTCAAATTTCTTGCATGGAAAGGAAAAATGGAATGGAGTTTGCGTATCACTGGCTGGGGACTTCAGTGTAGACCACATTTTTAGCTTTTTGCGAGGGTGAATAAAGGAACACATCCTCACGCCTGCCGACTCGGGAGCAAGCTACGTAAAGTTGGCCGCCTGAGAAGCACTGCTCCTCTCAGTGTACACCAATGACAGACAGCGTTTGTCCTTGGGCCTTATTAATTATCATAGCAAAACAGAGTGCGACTGGGAATTGGGATCTTTTGAAAGTGAAGGGTACGTCGGCATCTGATGGATACAAATGCATCCTTGGGATAAGCACTTGCTGCCCTTTACCGCAGCCAGTTATAATTTTGGCCTCAATTATATTTGGGTGTAGGCCTGAATAACCATCCTGGTCCCATTACAGAGTTTCGGTGGACGCAGGTTTCTAAGCAACATAACCGGGATCCCCACTTTAAGTTCCAAAATGTGAGGAGGGAGACCAGCGGGGTGGAGGCTGTTTAAGAACTCCACTGGAAAGTTCGCCATTTCAGCGGGGTCTGGATTTCTGTCAATGGATTTGTAAACGTGCAACACCCCTGGCATATTTTCCAGAAGCTGTCTATTAAGGGTTGTCACAGTGGTGTTTTGGGGGTGGCAAGAATGGCCCGCCCAGCAAGCCACTCAATATTGTTGTAGTTGGTTTGAAGATCAGGAAAAACTGATTCCATGAGTGTTGCTGGCGTTGTGAACACTGTAGACAACCCTTGGACGTTTACAAATCCATTAGTGTCCGCTGGAATAATACCTTCGCCAAGGGCTAATAATGTATTCGAAAATTCGGCGGACCCAACATCGCCAGTTAGGTGTGCACGCATGTTGGTGGTAAGGTGCAATTGTCTAACAGTGGGCCAAATTTGTGACGATTTCAAACACGCTCGAATAGCGTCGGCCCTTGTCCCCTTAGGTACAACGGGGATGGTCTGGCGAAAGTCACCGGATAGAAGGACAGTTATAACTCCCATAAGGTCATTGGTGTTTCGAATATCCTTCAGAGAGTGGTTTACAGCCTCGAGTGTAGTTTTGGGACTGACAGTGCACTCATCCCAAACGATAAGCTTAGATCGCCTGAGTACCTCCGCTAGACCTGATTGCTTGGCTATACTGCATACAGCTGTTTCTGCCTTAATCAGATCAAGCGGAAGTTTAAACGTTGAGTGCACTGTTCGGTCACCCGGTTGTAATGTGGCAGCAATGCCTGAAGATGCTACTTCTAGCGCCCCTTCGCCATGACGCCGAATTTCTGCAAGAAGCAGTTTTGATACGAATGTTTATCCCGTTCCCCCAGGCGCGTCCAGGAAGAAAAAGAAGATCCTGTATCCTGCCTGGTGGATGCAAGAACCGCATCGTAAGTTTTGGCTCATTTTTTGTGACATAGGCGTTGAGCTCCTCAACAGAGTAGGATGTCTCCCGCACAATCTCAGGTGAGAGACTGGAGGAAGTCACACGATCTGGGGTTGGAAGCCCAATAGCGGCAAGAGATCCCCCCATCATTTCAACGAACAGGTTCTCAATGATTATAAGTGCCCTGTTGTAAATTCCATCGTTGAATGTAAGAGCCATTGTTGGACACAGCAGTTGCGCTTCCCTGAGTATGTCTTCGGACAAAAAGTCCTTGTATTTGTCCCAAAGTGATTTAGGATCACTGGGTTCGCACATTTGTAAGATTGTGGTGAAGAGGTGTCGCAAAGCAAAGGGCATTTTTAAAAGAGCTCCCTCAGCCATTGTGGCATCCCACTGGCTGTCGTCTCCCAAAAGGCCGAGACGGAGGCAGGCCTCACGAAAAGTGTCATATAAAACTCCATTTACCGTCCGTAAGTTATTGTAGCTCGTTGGACCACTAACTTCGTGCAAAAGGAGTCGCAAGTAAAAAAACATTCCAGTCGCGATGGGGAACCGTGAATATCCTTCCGAGTGTAGCGTCTTTTTGACGCCTGGATAGCCCTCGACGTTGGCCCTGCCTTTCCGCCGAGCCCAGGTGTTCTTTTTTGTCCACACATAGTATGAAGGCACGTCTGGGTACAGTAGAGTCCTAGCAAACTCGTCCTGTCGACAAAGTTTAAAGAACGCTGTAAGCGTTGTGTCTTTGGTACGCGCAGCCACATTCATTGCTACATCCGCAGAAAAATAACGAAGTTCGTCGTTTTCTAGGTGCACAGCAAGCTGGACGATTGCTGGGAAGCGTTCGTGGATGGGGAAGCTGAATATGTGCCAAGGGTTCGCTGTGCTGCTAATGACGCGCCCTGCAAGGAAGTCCTGGATTTCGTCTACGGAACCTTCCTGCCTAATACCAAACATTGCAGCATCAGTCCCTTTGTTGATGTACTTGCATACATACTTGATGGAGCGAACTGAATGGCAATATTCGACATTGATGTGCGCATTGAACGATTTTACTACCAGCGGACAGTATGGCATCTGTTATCCACTTGGTGGCCCTTTACCACGGCTGTAAATCCTCCCTCAGCGGGACTCCTTCGCCGATACAGTGGATAACCATCGCTCCATGTAATGGTTTCGCTCACGAAATCTCGTGGGTACTGCCGGGTGCATTTGCCATCGCTATTGTGACAGCTGGTGTAATTGTAATGCGACCCGCAGGGACCATGAATGATGTTGGTTATCACTATTTCGTACAATTCAGGGTCAGAAGACGGATCAGGAATTTCAGCAGAAATGAGATGATCGATTTCTGTGGCCTCAATCTTGTCGCACAGCCAAATTAGTATATGTGCGTGAGGCAGGCCGCGTTTCTGCCACTCAATAGTGTGCATGCGACAGCAAACAGCCCCCTAAACCTGTCCCTTTGTCATCACATCCATTACCTTTCCCAACTTCAGATGGTAAACGCGCGCAATGAGGTCTGGACGGTCGTAGGCCGATTGCCCTCGCATAAGTTCTTTAGTAATTGCGTACCATTTGAGGTTACACGAAAGTTATGAATAGGTCTGGTCGGCCGTACTTACGAACGTATGTCATCGCGTCTTGAGTCCTCGCGTAAATGTATCGTGAACTGCCCTAGAACGTTGCAGGTAGTCAAATGCAACATCTTGCATATATTGTGGATCAGCGTCATTTCGTAAAGCATCACGGAAGTGAATGTAAGAGTCACAGCGCAACTTGGTCTGATTCAATCTAATGTAACAGAGTCTTTCTGATTCCATCTTAGCAGCCATGTCTACTATGAATTGATGGAAAAGTTACCGGCTTCGATGAAGATGATGGAATGCACCCTCATGTACCATTGTGGCACCTTGCATTATTAGAAATATTCATAGAAATATGATTTAATTTTTTCTTACTCGGTTTACTAAACAGGTTGTTGATTTTTTTTAAAACGGAAAATAATTGAGTTGAAAATAATTCACTAAGATTGTACTTGGACGATCCTAAGGGAAGAAGAAGAAAGGGAAAAAAAAGACATGATATCAAAACGGGCCGCTTGATGGAAGCCAGATATCGGTCAAAGCACCTAGCCTACTTTTGCATGGAAAGACACCTTATCAATTTGTATAAAGAGAAATTTTGGGAACAATGAAACAATCTTAATCAGAGAAAAAGTGTCTTTTGGGTTGAGGGGAGGACTGGTGGAACGGTATACAGGCTCTGACCTGTTAAAATTAGAACCCCACAATAATAAAGTGGAGACATTTTCAATGTAGATAATTAAGATTTTTGACTATCAGGAAAAACAAAGAGGTAAAAAGAGGGACAATTGCTTTTGGCTCACAGAGGGCGCCAAGAAGGCGGAAAAGATCCTTTCTGAAGTCAAGTCTAATTAGCGGCGGGCTGTTTGACAAAGTCCAGGTGAGAGAAGGCCAAGATGGTCATTTTCGTACGTGCGAAAAAAAAAAGGAAAAAATTAGATTTTGTTTTTTTTAGAACAAGAACGATATAAGCCCGCCCCTGATTGATTGCAGGAAACGCCCAATCAGGATCTCATTAGCTGAAAAACGGTCACGTGGCTGCAGAAAAGAAAAGAAAGAAATGCTCAACCAGAATCCCATTAGCCGAAAACGGTCACGTGGCTGCGGAAAAGAAAAGAAAGAAATGCTCGATCAGAATCTCATTAGTCGAAAGCGGTCACCTGACATACGAGAGACCGAGAGAGATGGATATGCGCCTCCCCACCAAAAGCACTATGAGGAAGTAGGGGTGAAAAAACAATAGCGATAATGGGGAAACAGAATTAATGCGGCTATTGGAATTATCGAGAAAACCCCTGACGCCGACAGACCCACCCCAGTTTGTTGCGGCGTCAATAAAAAGCAGGACCCCAGTCGACAGAAATCAGTTGGAGTTGGAGGAGTTGCAGCTGGACCGCGGGCAGGATAGAGCCTGAACGCGGCCATCGGCCCGATTCACTCGCCCCTTTGCGGGCGGGAGAATCCTCAGACAAGAAATCCTTCCACCCAAGTCGAAGACAAGAGAACTTCTAGCCCAAATCGAGGAAGAAGAAGATTGCTCGCAAGCCTCAGAGAAGTTGCAGCCAAATCGAAGAAGAAGAAGATTGCTCGCAAGCCTCAGAGAAGTTGCAGCCAAGTCGAAGAAGAAGAAGATTGCTCGAAAGCCGCAGAGAAGTTACAGCCAAGTCGAAGATAAGAAGAAGAGCTGCAGGCCAGACAGGCCGAAGAATTGCAGGCAGACAAGAAGCAAGAGTTGTGGCAGAGTTATGGCAGAGTTACAGAAGAGTTCAGCCCCGGACGGCAGCGAGAAGAGATCACCTCGGACGACAGAGAGTTGCGGCTGAGTCGAAGACAAGAGAACTTCCAGCCCAAGTCGAAGACAAGAGAACTTCCAGCCTAAGTCGACGAAGAAGAAGAAATACAACTCAAGTCGAAGAGAAGAATCAACTGCGAATGATCGATAGAAATTAGCCCCAGTGTCGAACCAAACCACACTCCGACATACACAATTCTAAAGAGTAGGCAATTCGAAATCTTTAGGTTGTGTGATGGAAGCTTGGTGCCATAGTCCACAGAGCGGGTCGGGAAATGAGAACAATTTTGTTTTTATGTAGCGGACATTAAGATATAAAGGGTTGTTACCCATTTTTTTTCATCAGCAATCTTTTTGTCTCGTGAGTTTATTTTCTTTTATTTGTGTTTGCCACCCCCGTCGGACTCAACTTGTATCGGCCCCAATCCCTGCTGGTCCCGTCTGTCTAAGATCTAAACACAGCGTGGGTAGACAGACCGGAGATCGGTACAGTTGCTTTAGTGACCAGGTATTGGAAGCGAGTCGGGAAAGGCGAGGCTGGTGATCATCTGACCAAGGGGTTGGAGCGGCACGCTTGGACCCAGGAGGAGCGACCAGGAGGAGCGACGTCACCGTTGGCGCCGTAACCAAAGGATTCGACCCTGGGCCAGGTGTGTAACCGTCACACCATCAATAGGTAGGCGTAGAAATCCCTGCAAGACACTGTTTTTAAGGTGGACCCATTTTGCAGAATGCCAAATTGGTACCCATCTTCTCCGTAAGGGAAGAGAAGTGGGTATTGCAGTGCATCGTTGGACCGGTGCGTTTCACTGATTCTTCGGAGCCCACTGCCGCGCGATTCGATAACAATGTCACGTCTGTTGTGCTGATCACAGCTGACAATGACGGAAACTTCGCTACTTGCGGGAGCATTGTAACGACGTTCGTGCTCTCCCAGGGGCCGTTTGTCATCATCAATTACAATAATGAAATCAGAAGAAGTGTTATTTTCGAGAGCATACTTAAAACTGCGGACATAGCTGTTTATCTCGTGGAGCATTTGTTAGAGACACATTATGATATCCCTGCGAGGATGATTGTGCTGGTCTGTCGTTCTCGGGAATAATGCCTATGCGGGCATCTCCCTGTTGATTGTAGTCAGCTATGAAGTATATTTGTAGAAAGGCCGAATCAGTGGCAGTTTCCGGCAAAAGAGACCCAATCCGGTGGTAAACCTGACCTTGAACCTTGAAGATGGGATTCCAACCGACTTCTCGGAAGGCATTACCACCAAAAGAGGTCTGGAAGGCACAATTGTACTGCTTGATTTTTGCGAGAAAATGTTTGGAGTCTGGACTGGAAACCTCCAACAGAGCTTTCAACGAAGCAGGTAGCTCTTGAAAAGGTGCAACTGTACCTTACCGTCTGAACAACACAAACCTGCAGATTCTCCAGGCCATTTTTGGCATTGCAATGCAGACAACTGACATGGGTCTTATTTGGAGGTCTTTGCGACCGGAAAACCTCAAAACTTTCTCATAGTTGAACGCCAGCTTAAACCAAAACTGCTTTGGTGGGTTACAGAGCCCTCGCTATGCATGGCGGCGCTGGTTAACAGTCTGCAACCTTTCAAGCCTTTCAGTAGGTCCTTCTACAGCTCTAGCAGCGGAAGTTGAAATTGCATCGCGTTGCCACCTTGTGTGCTTTTGCATGGAACTTTCCGACACCCTTGCAGCAGAAGCTGCAGCGGCCTCGGCTGCATGGCGTGTGATTTTCTCAGCCATGGATTCCTGGGACCGTCGAATGGACGTTGCCGCAGCTTTCGCTGAGTTATGTGCGGTTTTCTCAGCCGTGGTCTCCTGGTCGGCTGCATTGCGAGTAGCTTTTCGATGCGGGCTCTGTCGAGACCGCAAAATCGCTTATGATGACGCCGCATTGTAAGCGTTTAGGTAGTTTCCTCTTGCTTTTCAACGAATACGTGTAAACTGATTTGCAGTACAAACGGTAGTTACGCTCACCAAGCGTTTCATGTGACAAAACATACTGCCTCCGTTGAGATTGACTGGAAAACCTCAAAGAGGCCTCTAACTCGGTTGCCTCCATCTAATTTTAAAATTATTCTTCGTTGTAAAACCTGGGATAACCCATGCCATTTATGCCTACAGGAAAAACAACACATCATTAAATTTCTAAATAATGAAAAATTATTAAACCATAGGCAGGAGTTAACGGTTTTTTGCCGACATCAACAAACTTTCGCATTAAATAATTAGCATAAAAAAATCCCATAGTCTTAAAAAGCTTAGCCAAGTCATTAAATAGGAAAAATCCTTTTTGTAGTCGTCAAAAAACAAAATAATCAAGTTGAAATTCAGTGCAATACGATTTGTATATAAAACACCCACTTGAATAAACAAATAAATAAATTATAATCAGATGGACAATAATAAAAGACAATTCTCCTGACACATAACGACTTGTAGGCGCGCCTTATAAAATATCCCTCACTGGGAACCAAACTAAAGGGTGACTGCAAACATTAGCCTTGAAATAGATACCCTACCCAACCTTAGCAAAACCTCTCAGAAGATGATGAATCTATTGATAAGAATTATCTCTCTGACTACTTAACGAAGAAAAATAGTCTAGCCACTCCCACAATAACGAATTTTGTAACGGACCATGCCAAAAACACACGTAAACCGAGAGATAGCTTATTCCTAAAATTTCGCTTGAAGAGGAAACAGG
>CAHIKZ030000460.1:420000-445000 GCA_903632075.3 Acanthosepion pharaonis
TTTATGACAGTTTTCGACTGTAATTTAGTTCATTGTGTTTTTAGTTAAGACTGCGCATGCGTTTGACGTATCCAATTGCTGATGTCTAGACAACAATTGTCCCGCTAATTGAAGGCTACATTGCAAAGCCATTATGAAGATAAATGCTTCACGTTGCACCGGACAAAATAAAATATGCATTCGACGAGGAACAGAGTTCTGCGTTAAGCGAAGTAATTTCGAAATGGGGCGAAGGTATCTGCAAATACCATCGTGTATTTTGAAGCTACAAATGCGGACGTGTTGGTTGCCAAGGCGGTGTGAGCGATATAAAATCGATTGAAAATAATCTCGAGATTGAACGATTACATAAATCTTCATTATACGTTTCACTGGTTAATACTATATAGGTCAGACTGCAACGAGAATATGTTTTGACAGGCCATAGAAAGTTTCGAATCTTACAAACATCTTTAATGTGAAGTGAATGGCAAAATTAATGTAACGTAGGTATAATTAAAGATCTATTTAGTGGGAAAAAAAGAACACAGTGATTTAAGAAATAAAACTGGAGTGAAGTATCACAACTTATGGATAGAAAGTAAAGTTTCACACTCTGAAGAATGATACTTATAACGTTGAAACACCGACTGGCGCACGATCACCAAGTTCCAGTTCCAATCGGGTTGGTTATGGTCGCCTAAGCGCCAATACTTTTGGTAAAGTTACGAATCTATCACTTTTTCTATTAGCTATGGGTTAATTAGTACGACTCGTATCAATAAATAATCATTATCTACTAAGCTATCTTACAATCTAAACATATTCTCTAGCTTTAAATCACCTGTAAATCTTACTTATTATAAAACGCAGATTGTGTGTGTGTGGGGGGGGGTGTATCTGCACGTTTATATATTGGATCGGATTTCCTACATTTTTCAACCGATTAAAATTACCTTGCGGTGGTTCTGACAGCGTCAAAAATTGGAAAAACACAATTGTTTTTGCACGAAATCAATTTGAAAACACGATAAAACACAATTCTGTCGCCAGAATGGAGTTATACTTATTATAAAACCCAGGTTGTGTGTGTGTGTGTGTGTGTGTGTGTGTGTTCGTTTATATATGGGATCGGATTTCCTACATTTTTCAACCGATTTCAACAAAACTTCACTTTTTTTGGCAGATAGTGTTTTTTTTATTGTCTTGTACACTTTTTTTTATTTTTACATTCAGAATACTTTAAAAATTCCATTTACAAGACAATTGTTTATAATAAAATCTTATTCAATCGATAGACTCATAACGATTGAAAACAATGTTTTTGTTTGAGTTTGGGTTTAACCAATTCGTAAAAAACCCCCCAAAAAAAAAAAAAAAAAAAAAAAACTAAGACAAGCGTGTCCGTCAACCTTAAACAATAATCTTTGTCAATTTTTTTTTTTCAGTCTTTATGATGGTCGATACTTGATATATCTCTTACTGTTATATCCCCCGGCCAACGCCGGGCTCTACTGCTAGTGGTCGATAAGCCGTATAAAAACAAATCTTAAAATTATCTGAAGAACAGTGTTCTCTTTGACTTTCTTTCATTATGTGCATACTCGGTCGTAGTTGCTAGTTTGATAAATTATTCTGTTCTCGGTTATACTGTGACGTTGTAATACTCATTACGTATGTGGCACCTTGCATTATTAGAAATATTCATAGAAATATGATTTCATTTTTTTTTTACTCGGTTTATTAAACAGGTTGTTGATTTTTTTTTTAAACGGAAAATAATTGAGTTGAAAATAATTCACTAAAGTTGTACTTAGACGATCCTAAGGAAAGAAGAAGGAAGGGGAAAGAAAAGAGGAAGAAAAGAAAAAAAAAAAAGGAAAGAGAGATGGATGATGCATGACCCGGTCATAAGCGAAGATAGGTGTCAGAAAGATATCTTGGCCTGCGTGTTGGCCGAATTTTTAAAAGACAATAGAGAATTGTTATTTGAAATGAAAAAATCATTTAGAGGAGAGAAAAGAACCAGGCTTGATGACAGTGTATTGGCGACTGATAAGAATATCGGTCAAACAACCTAGCCTACTTTTGCGTGGAAAGACTCATTGTCAAATTGGAGAAAGGGGATTTTTTAGAACAATAGAAACGAAATTTTTTAATCGGAGAAAAGTGTCTTTTGGGTTGAGGGGAGGACCGGTGGAACTGTATACAGATCCTGACCTATTAAGAATTGGAAACCCACGATAATAAAGTGGGGACATTTTCAATGTAGATAATTAAGATTTTCTGACTGTCGGTCTGACAAAAACAAGAGGAAAAAAAAACGATTGTCTCAGCTCACAGATGGCGCCAATATTCTTTCCTGAAGTCACATCTAATTAGCGGCAGGCTGTTTTGACAGAGCCCAGGTGAGAAAAGCCAAGATTGTCATTTTTCGTACGTGCAAAAAAGGGCAAAATTGGATTTTGTTTTTTTTAAAACAAGAACGATGTAAACCACGCCCGAAAAGAGGAGAAAGGATGCTCGATCAATAACAATTGGTCGGAAACGGTCACGTGGCATACGGGAGAGAGGAGGAGAAATGCTCGATCAGGAATCATTGGTCGAGAGCGGTCACCCTGACATACGAGGGACCGGGAAAGATGGGTGTGCGCCTCCCCACCAAAGGCACTGTGAGGAAGTAGGGGTGGAAAACAATAGCGATAATGGGAAGACAGAAATAATGCGGCTATTGGAATTATCGAGAAACCCCTGACGCCGACAAACCCACCCTGTTTTGTTGCGGCGTCAATAAAAGCAGGACCCCAGTCGACAGAAATGAGTTGCAGCTGGACCGCGGGCAGGGATAGAGCCTGAACGCGGGCATCAGGCCCGGATTCACTCGCCCCTTTGCGGGCAAGAGAATCCTCAGACAAGAAATCCTTCCAGCCCAAATCGAAGAAGAAGAAGATTGCTCGCAAGCCTCAGAGAAGTTGCAGCCAAGTCGAAGAAGAAGAAGATTGCTCGAAAGCCGCAGAGAAGTTACAGCCAAGTCGAAGATAAGAAGAAGAGCTGCAGGCCAGACAGGCCGAAGAATTGCAGGCAGACAAGAAGAAGAATTGCAGGCCAGACAGGCAGCAAGAGTTGTGGCAGAGTTACGGCACAGTTCAGCCCCGGACGGCAGCGAGAAGAGATCACCTCGGACGACAGAGAGTAGCGGCTGAGTTGCGGCAAGAAATCCTTCCACCCAAGTCGAAATAAGAAATCCTTCCACCCAAGTCGAAGACAAGAGAACTTCCAGCCAAGTGGACAAAAAGAAGATTACTCGAAAGCCGCAGAGAAGATCCAGCCCAAGTCGAAGACAAGAGAAGTTCTATCTAAGTCGACGAAGAAGAAGAAATACAACTCAAGTCGAAGAGAAGAATCAACTGCGAATGATCGATAGAAATTAGCCCCAGTGTCGAACTAAACCACACTCCGACATACACAATTCTAAAGAGTAGGCAATTCGAAATCTTTTAGGTTGTGTGATAGAAGATTGGTGCCATAGTCCACAGAGCGGGTCGGGAAATGAGAACAATTTTGTTTTTTATGTAACGGACATTAGATATAAAAAGGTTGTTACCCTTTTTTTTTTTATCAGCAATCTTTTGTCTCGTGAGTTTTTTTTTTTTCTTTTACTTGTGTTTTGCCACCCCCTGTCGGACTCCAACTTGTATCGGCCCTAATCCCTGCTGGTCCCGTCTGTCTAAGATCTAAACACAGCGTGGGTAGACAGACCGGAGATCAGTACAGTTGCTTCAGGAACCAGGTATTGGAAGCGAGTTGGGAAAGGCGAGGCTGGTGATCATCTAACCAAGGGGTTGGAGCGGCACGCTTGGAACCAGGAGGAGCGACCAGGAGGAACGACGTCACAGTTGGCGCCGTAACCAAGGGATTCGACCCTGGGCCAGGTGTGTAACCGTCACACGTAATAATCATTATTGTTATGTCCGGTAAGACTTGTTATGGTCCAAGGTAGAACCAATAAAGAAGAACTCGCACACAGGTATGGAATAACACAGATATATTACAAACAGGAATATATACAGAGAAGTAGAAGTGTTAGTATGAACAATCAGGTTTAGTAGAGAGAACAATGTAGTCTCGACCAGTATCAATATTCCAATTTCTTGCAGTAATTGTCTGAACGCGACTCTGTTTCGGACTGCCTCTGACGCGACTCTTGACTCGACTTGAACTACTGACTCTATATTCAGTCACCCCAACCCACTGGGGCATCATGTGACACAAGGTCGGTTATTTATTGTGGGTTCAGGGTGGGTTTACATCCCCGAAAGAGAATCCGTCCTTCGGCGTAGCCTCTTTCGGGTTCCTTCCTGCCCGAAGGCAGAGAGTTCAACCGATCTGTCGTTCAAGACTTGAACTACTGACTCTCAATATTGAGTCACCCCCCCCCACGAGGGTGTCATGTGGCACAAGGCCTTTTTAACGTGGGCATTCCCGAGCCATTAGGCTCGGCCAAAAAATAGCCCATTTGAACCCGTATAAACGGGTTCAGGGCCGGTTTTACTTCCCCGAAGGAGACTCCGTCCTTCGGCGTAGCCTCCTTCGAGTTCCTCCCGCCCGTAGGAAGAGAGTTCAAACCGAGCAGTCGGTTCAAAAGTGAACGACTGACTCTCTAAGAACTACTGACTGAGGTGCAGTATTTATTAAGTGTGGAATAGTCCATTATTATTATTATGGGTAAGATCCCATAACAATTATGTGTAATACTCATTTTGATTGGGCGAAGTTATGTCTCCTTAAAGGAGACAGTGATCATTCTAGACCGAAGTTTCTTACTGCTAGTTAAAATTTATAAAATCTTTCTCTTAAATATTCTTTTTTGTTTTTTCGGAAAATTAGACTCATTAAGTCTATTAACAGTTATTGTTTTTTCTGATACTGTTGGGAATTTCCACAAAAACATTTTCTTTTTAGTCGTTGTTCTACAGGAGGATGCAAAAAAGACGATGGACAGAACGCGTACAAAAACTAATAAGTGTTTACAATTAAAAAAAAGAAAATGTAATTCAAATGAAAAAAAAAAACGTAATGAGAACTGAGGGCTGGAAAAATTTAACACTCATAGGAATTACAATGAGCAAAGAGTTGTGAGAAATGCAATGACACACCTTCCTGACGAGCTTGTCTCAATAGATAACGGGACGAGATTTGGTAGCCATGGCGAAAAGACAATTGTTACAAAGAGCTACACTCGATAGGAATTTATGGAGAGCCATGAACGCCTATGTCCTTAAGAGACACGGCATTAAGAAAAAGAACAAACTTGTGTAAGTATTTGAGAGGACAGTAATTCGGAGGGATGACAAAATTTACTAATAGCTACAAGGAGCAGGGAATTGTAGGGAGCTAGGACAGGTCACTTTCTGGAGAGATACAACACATGCAAGAAGAAGAAAGAACTTGTGTATATGGTTGACAGAACAGAGATTTGGAGAGATAGCAAAAAAATGAAAACTTTACTCAGAAGGACAAAGGAGAGGAAATTGTAGACACTTGGTATTTATCTCCTTCCCCGGCGGTAACGGGTTATGGTAACACGAACGGTTAAAAGTGGCGAGCCCAAGCGCATGCACATGGGCCCAGATCCCGACCCTGCCGTTGCTGCACTGGGGGAGGTGCTACCGCAAGTTTGGAATCCCCGGGACCAGACATCCTTTTTATTTGATGTTTCTTTCCGAGAACAGAAACAGAGATAAAACATAGTTTTTCCATCCACGGCAAATGATAAATTATGATCCCAAACCAGTAGCCGGAAAATAAAAAACTCGTAACTCGAATCGCACTGGCTGATCGGTCAATGGATACCGAATGTTTCCTCATAAGAAAACGGTTAATATTACTGTTACGTTGTTAGGTATAAGTACGCCGAGCTCAACAGATCCTGATCAGTAAATGGATACCGAATGTTTCCTTATACGGAAACCGTAATATTACAATTGTATTGTTAGATATAAGTACGCCGAGCTAAACAGATCCTTATCTGTAAATGGATACCGAATGTTTCCTTATACGGAAAAAGGTAATATTACTATTACGTTGTTAGATGTTACGTTGTACGACGAGCTCAACAGATCCTGATCGGTCAATGGATACCGAATGTTTCCTTATACGGAAACGGGTAATATTACAATTATATTGTTCGATATATGTATACCGAGCTCAACAGATCCTTTTCGATAAATAGATACCGAATGTTTCCTTATACGGAAACCATAATATTACAATTATATTGTTCGATATAAGTACACCGAGCTCAACAGATCATTATCGGTAAATGGATACCTAATATTTCCTTATACGGAAACGGGTAATATTACAATTATATTGTTAGCTATAAGTACACCGAGCCCAACAGATCCTGATCAGTAAATGGATACCGAATGTTTTCTTATACGGAAACGGGTAATATTACAATTATATTGTTAGATATAAGTACGCCGAGCTGAACAGATCCTTATCTGTAAATGGATACCGAATGTTTCCTTATACGGAAAAAGGTAATATTATTATTACGTTGTTAGATATAAGTACGCCGAACTGAACAGATCCTAATCGCTAAATGGATACCGAATGTTTTCTTATACGGAAACGGGTAATATTACTATTACGTTGTTAGGTATAAGTACGCCGAGCTCAACAGATCCTTATCGGTCATTGGATACCGAATGTTTCCTTATACGGAAGCGGGTAATATTACAATTATATTGTTAGATATAAGTACGCATAGCTAAACCGATCCTGATCGTTAAATGGATACCGAATGTTTCTTTATACGGGAACAGGGAATATTAATATTACGTTGTTAGATATTGGTACGCCGAGCTCAAAATGTCCCGTGTTCACCTTCCTATACAAACGTTTTTTTTTTTGTTTTTTTTATAAATGTGCTATACATTGAGGTATGTGAAATTTTTATTATTTATCAATTTTTGTTCTGAATTTTTATGATGGATTGTTTGTATGCGCCATCAGTACACTCATTCAGGTTACAGATCATAAATTAGAATGTTGTATTTCTTATTCTTGATCTTCTTGGTAAATAATGTTGACATTATTTTTATTATTATATCACAATAAGCAGCTGTGTCATAGGCATACAACTGAATATTTTTTTTTTAATATTTTATATTTGGATAATCAGAGTAGAGGAAAACAGTTTTATCAGTAGCAAATATATCCAAAGGTGAACTTTTTTTTTCCGATTCAAACAATAACGAAATAGATTTTGTTTTCACGAAAAACATTTCTTGAGCTCAAAATGATTAATTTGAGTGCAGGAAAATGTAATTGGTTTACAAGGATCGCACACTTTTAAGTCTATTTTTGACGGAGTCATTATTTGAGAACAGTGTGCAGGTCGTGTGACGGTTATAAGGGCGTAAAGTGAAATTGGCGAATCATGTTCAAATCACTGTGTAGTTCTCTTTCCCGCTGATGTCTTCATGAAAGGCATGAATCATTTTATTCCCCTCTACTCTAGATTACGGATTAAATTCCATTCAGTCTAGAAATTGAAAATAATAGAAAAAAGTCCCTACCTTACCAGTAGATCAAAGCAATTCAGATGAAATAAAGAAAGGTAATTTTTGGAGGGTCATAATCGCTTATATTCTAAAGGCATTAACAATATATTTGATAAATGGCTATCCCGATTTTCCTGCAATATACGAGCCCTCTCAGATGAAGAAGAGTCGTGAGGCAACATAATTAATGTTTTACAGAAGAATGCATAGAATCCCAAACATCCCGAACATATATGTGACGAAGACGTTCTAGGGAAAATGGAAACAAAATAGACATTATACTTAGAGTCAGAAAGAGATAATTGAAAATTTTAAAGCACATAAGAAAAGAGGGCTCGGAGAATTTGACACTCATGGGATATACTGAAGGCAAGTAAGACAGAGGAAAGCAGCTGGGCTTGTGTAATTTCTTCCCAAAGTAAGGTTTAGAAAAGACAGTCAAAACGTCAAATGACAGTCAAACAAACGTCAAAATTTAATACGAAACACAAAGGAGGAGTTGTAAAAAGACATGATCCTCCACGTCCTGAAGGGATATGACATATGGAAAATGTTGTGTAGGAACCTACCACCCCTCTTGAAGATGAACTCGTCTACAAACAAGGACGTTAATGAGTGGCATGTAAAAAGACAGTGTCGGAGAAGTTCTGGGCTGAGTTAGTTATAGACTACTCAGGCGATATCTGTACCAACTTACCAACCGAATAAACCCCATTTTATTGTTACATGTTATATGGCGTTTGTCTTTATTAACCCCAAATTAACATCATAACAGAAAAAGAAAGAACTCTGTAAATATTTGGCAGAGCAAAGATTAGCAAAGGAAGCAAAAGTACAAATATTAATAAGAGCCACAAAGTAGAGAAAATTGTCGAGAGCTATGATCTCCCAACCCCGTCCAAAAGAAACACATCAGACGGAAGCAGAAGAACAAACTTGTGTACCTGTTTGGCTGAACAGGGATTAGGAGAGATAGCAAAAAGGCAAACTTTACTAAGAGACACAAAGGACAGGTAGTTGTGGTGAGAGACCGTGACACGGCACATAAAAGAAGAAAATATCTTTCGATCAGTCACGTATCTGATTCTGTATGCTGTACGAACGCAAGAAGGGATCCTTACCAAAGAAAATGTCAAGAAATATTCTTAGAATATAGTTTTGAGGTGTCCAGACATGCCAACAATTGCTTCCGTCAGTTTCGAACAGGAAATTGTTCTCCTGAAGTTTTCCGTCAAACTTCTGTAAATATTGGACATTTGCAAAACGAAGATGAGAGAAATCATGTGTAAATCGCACGAGAAGAGAGAAAGAGATTTAATTAGGAGTCACAGTACGATTATAAAATACATTAACGAAGTTGAAAATATGACGAAACTTGGTCAGTGGTTTCCTCATCAACAGGCTCTTTCTCAGCTAAAATAAATAGTTAGCCTCTGCTTGTCATTGAATAGTAAGAAAAAAAACGAATACTTCACGGGGAAAGCGAATTGTAGAATGTGCATACTCTGTTATCTAAACTTCCGAAAGTATTTTCACAGAAACATTGTGAGACGCAAGTGTCTTCAATGCGCGGTAAGGTGACGATCAAGAAACTTAAAAAAGGAATTCAGAAAAATGTTTGCCAAAAAAAGAGATCCAAGGATATCTTATTAGAAAATTTGAAAAAAAAATGTAATATCGACATCGATAGCTGGGAATCCAGTGCAGTGGACAGGAAATCCATTGTTGGAGATGGAACAACAATTTTTGAATCCAAAAGATCTGCCGAAGTAGAGGAAAAAAAATATCGAGAAGGACAACAACAACCAGGGTTTCATCTACCATGTGGAACAACCTGTCTTCAATGTCGAAGGATCTTTCAAGCAGAAATCGGTCTCATTAGCAACCTCGGAGTCCACAATCCCAGCTGACTGAGGTAAACAGAACTAGAGCATTATCCACAACCGAGAGAGAGAGAGAGAGAGAGAGAGAGAGAGACGACGACGACGACGACGACGACTGTTATTTTATCCATCAAAAGTGAGAATAACATACAATATAAAGGAGAACCCCTCAATCAAATACACCTTAACAGGTAAAGCTCTGTGCTTGACTGGATTTAAAAGGAGTCGTCTATTAAGAAGTGGTCTACGAAAACTAAAATATTAATGGCGAGAAGTATTGCCGTCGATTGTGAATTTAACGCAACAATCTGCAAAAAAAGAGTCTATTATTGGTGAAGCGTGCTTTTACTTAAAGAGTCACCCAAGAAAAGATTATAACACTAACAATGGAAGTTATATATATATTTTCCCATCCTCTCCTGACCTTGGTCCGTCTGGCTTTTTCCGTTTTAATCATTTCACCCCAAACAAGGTGGAAATGCCACTAGGACGCAGGGGTTTACAGGGAGTGAAAATGAGAGAAAAGACTGAGTATAGATTGAAGAAAGGACAAAAAATGAACGGGTTTCAAGAAGACAGAAGATGGCAACAGGCATTGCATTTAATTTTTTGAAGATTATGGTTATCATGGAAGCAGGTAAGAGGAATGGAGTCTCAGAGGCGGGAAAGGGGAGAAAAGAATCTGTTGGTGTAGAAGTAGCGGTTGCATTTAGCTATTTAACAGGTGGGGCGTAGTTGCCAATCTGACAGGACGCTTAAATTTATTGTAGTCGGACACCAGGGAAAAAAACCAGTTACTATGAAAATATTTGTAGAATAGACAGAGGGAAGCCATATCACTTCGGTGAGATTGTGACTGAAGTTGAGATACCAAGTCAGGATAGATTACATTGCAGATTCTTCTTCGGATCTTCTCAAGAATCGCGAGATGAATAGAAGGGCACCAAACCAGATATTGCAGGATTATGCAACGCATGGACGAATGGAAGATTTGCAAATATGCAAGATAGATTGAGAATAATTTTTCTGATGTAGTCGTTCCATTTCAAGACAGTTGAAAATGTGAGGCTAAGAAGGCACAGTGTGTTGCTCTCCAGGGGTCTCGCAGACAGAAAATTTCTGTATTGTGCTTAAATTTTCATCATTTCAAATAATGAGCAATTATTTGTATTAATCGTAAAGAAATTGATATTGAGTATTTCCTTGTCTCTAAATCTGAATAATCCTACGCACGATTGGCCAAACCTTTATCCAATAGATGAGAACAGAAACCAGATAACTTGAGGACTTTCCACAGTAGCAACAACTAAAATGGTAAAACATGTAAGTCGAAGAGAGTATCAATTTAGATGAACTGAAAATGTACTAAATTTCAAGAATGTATCATAGAATTTTCACCGTCCCTATGTATCGTAGAATTGATTAGGTTGTGGGAATCTCTTAGAAATTTTGGCTCGATCAGCAATAATTACAGTAGACTAAACAAAAGGCAAGAAAGGAAACACCCACAGTATTGGGAAGAATGTTAATATCGATTGAACTCGAGAAATTCTAGATGTTAGATCAATAAATTCCGAATGTTTCTTCATAAGGAGACGACTTATATGAGAATTACCATGTTATCGATAAACAGGAGACATATTATCGTATGTAAATATACCAACTGAGACCAAAGAAGCATTTACTTTCTTCCATTTTCAAATAACATCAGGTTTTTTTCTTTCCAAGCTAATATATATGTTTATATATATTTTTAATTTGTATTATTTTATTTTGGTTTGGGATTTACTTTATATGCGTATAAGTATAGTTCATATGTACGAATGGGAGAAGCACATACGTACGTTTATATTATAACTTAATGAAAATGAATGATATGTCAGAATTTTCGAGACTGACACTAATTTTTTCTTATTCTATTTCCCGCTCTTAATATACGCACTAAGCATATTTCCCGCCTTGGCGCCGGCACCCAATTAAAGCACCATGACATTTCTTGGGAAAAAAATAAGTTTCCATTTCGACCAAAGAAGCATTTATTTCTTTGACATATTCAGCGACAAGACGTTCTTTCAAATTTATATTGCTTACGGCTATATCACGTTGAAACACCGGTTCTCGCAAGATCAGGGAAGTTAAGCAACGTCGAATCTTGTCAATATCGAGATAGGTGATCGCTTGGGAATACCAAGTGCTGTAAGCTTGTGTATGCGTGAGGTGTAATGGATAATGTCTCGGATTTGGAAATCGGACAGCCGTGATCCAGTTCCAGTCATTATTTCATATCTATCTATCTATCTATCTATCTATCTATCTATCTATATATATATATATGTATATATATATATATATATAAAGAAAGAACAGTAAAATATATAATCCGGTGTTCTTATAGATATTTTTATTTTTACAAAATAGTGCTCAATGTAAATTTACAGAGCATTAATATTATAAATTAATTGATTTAAACTATTTTCGCTACACAGTTCTAACCATGTTTCAAAAATGGAAACTGAAAGCTCCGAATTTAATTTTGTAATTAAATTAAAGACATTAGTTCCATTTCATACTTAAGCGAATTTTGGAGTAACTTTTACAATTACTGGGTTTTAAAGACACGGCAAAAATCATAATTCACGTTTCCAAGGATACAGATAAATCCAATTCAACCAGACAAGGGGGATCTGCGTGTTCATTATCGCTGTATTTTGATGTATCAGTTATTAGTTACGTTTTGGTAGGGGGTAGGGATGTATTTTTCAATGAAATCTAACATCCGTAAAATACATGTCGTCTGGATTTTTTTAAATTTTATTGTTAACGGCAAAAATTCTTACGGCATTTTTTTCTATTTGTATATTTAAAGATTTTTGGGGGTGTTTAGGTTAGAATACGGTTTATTTAACTACGATTTGAAAAATATTTTCACTTTTAATTTTTAATATGCTGTATTTCTTTTAAGAACAAGTAAATATATTAGAATCCCTTACAACATGTAGAATTATTTTCATATCAAGTATAAGTATATATATTATTAGGTAACAATTTTTTTTTAAAATTATATTTAAATATTATTTAAGTAAAATTTATAACGGCAAAAATAGCTAATTAATTTCACTGATTTAGTAAACTTTTATTTTTTTTATAAACCTAGTAATATATTGTTTCTCATTTAAGTACAAAGGACATGGGTCATTCAATGGCTTACATATTCTAGCTTTGCATATTAATTTCATTTTAGTCTAGGTGTTTTTTGGATTCTCTTAAGTGCTTGTAGTACTAAGAGGAAGGTCTTTCGGTTAGAATACGTTTTATATAATTACAATTTTAAAAGATGTTTAGGTTAGAATTCGTTTTATATAACTACAATTTTAAATATATATATACACACACACACACATATATATATATATATATGTGTGTATATATATATATATATATATATATATATATATATATATATATATATATATATAAATTGTGCAAATATCCTTGGGAAATGTATGAATCAGTTCTCCTTCCCTCAACTATGGGTTAATTAGAAGAACTTAGATCGAAAATTATTATTATCTACAAAATTCTTAAAATCTAAAGCAATTTTCTGGCTTTAAATAACCCTCAAAATTTTGATAGGTCGTAAATCACAAATCAATCAATCGAACAAATTCTGAAGTTATATATATTTATATTTTTTTTAAATCCTGAATTATATATATATATATATATATATATATATATATATATATAATGATTTTGTTCACGTTGATTGCAGACACTTTGTGACTGATATGTCCAATGCCAGACAGGTATGTACGGTCGCAGCAGTTGCAGTTTTAAGTCCGGCCGGGGCTCAATGGCATAGTTCTGCAGTACTTTCTCGTGTGTCTTTTGTCCCTGAGAGTGGCCCTGAAAGTATTTTCAAAGCAGGGGGCATCATGGTAGATAGTAAGACGCCAGGCGTCACGGTTCTAAGCTAGGGTTGACCATTAACAATGATCGATGTGACAGGCGGAAAAGGATTTTTTCAGGCAGTTTTTGAATCTCTTCTTTAGTGTCCCTCTGCCGCGATAGCCAGTGGAGAGCACAATAAAATTCAAGACAGGCAATGATTCTCCATCTTGGAAACTTCTCCAGGCCAACATAGCTGGGACTTCAACAGCATGGCCTTAATGCTGGTGATCGCCTTTTCAAGGACTTCATTAAGGGTAACGAAGTAACCCCAGTGGATGTTAACGATTCTGCAGAGGCAACTGGTGGAACCTTTCAAAGAGTCTTAGGTGGTGTTGATAAGGGATACATGAATATTCGATAAATCTTATTAGAAAAATATGCGCTCTTCGTCAGGATTCGAACACGGATTCCTTTAGGGAAAAAAACGCTAGTATATCTAACGTGGTTTCAACTCTACGGAGCACGTTGATGGGCAAGAAAACTCTGAATAGTGCCTTGAAACACAGATTTTCTCCGATTGTTGAAATATATATATCTGCTTATTTTCGTATCTGCAATGTAAACAAAGCAATTTCTAAAGAAAGGATTTTTTTTTATTTGTTAATCCGACGGATTTTTATTATTTAAACATTATTTATAGTCGATACTCGTATTTGAATAGATGCTTTGTTTCTTTATTAATTTTCGAAAAGTCAGGTCGGTAGAAAGAAATATCGTTTAAAAAATAAACGAAGCGTCTACACAAATACGAGTATCCACTGAAAATAACGCTTAAGTAATAAAAATCCGAAGGATTAAAAAATAAATAAAAAAAAATTACTTTCTCTGTCTGTCTGTCTGTGTGTCTGTCTGTCTCTCTCTCTCTCTCTCTCTATATATATATATATATATATATATATATATATATATATATATATATATATATATATATATATATATATATATATATATATATATGCATATATATTGATAATATTAGTGGTAACTATACAAATACATATGCAATCATATATCTAAAATATATAAATATATATACAAACATACATACACATACATATATATTTGTATTAAAAATAATTCCAATAGGATAGAATCCAGGTAGAACTCAATGTCCAGGAAAGAGTAAGGATATAATAAAAATGCTTAAACACTAATATTCCATGGTCATAATTTATTCAATTGGGATCGTAAATACGATCCAATTCATCAGACCTACAAATTCAAAAAGAAAACAGAAAAAACAACACCGGAAATAAAAAATAGAATTTAGAGAGAGTGTAAGTAGGAGAGTGTGCGACGAATGTTAGAGCTAAAGGGAGGGGTAACAGACGAGAGAAGGTGGGAGATTAAAACTTAACAGAGAGAAGATTTAGAGAGGTGAGTCAAAGACGGTTTAAGTGAGAGCCTTTTTATTATATCCTTACTCTGTCCTGGACATTGAGTCCTACCTGGATTCTATCCTCTTGGAATTTTTTTATTCAAAAAATATATATGTATGTGTATGCATGTATGTATATATATTTATATATTTTGCATATGTATGTATATTTACCACTAATATTATCTATCTATCTATCTATCTATCTATCTATCTATATATATATATATATATATATATATATATATATATATATATATATATATATATATATATTTCTAAATTTAGACGAAATTAAATTTTGTCCTAAATTTCAAGAAAGTATCATTGAATTTACACCGTCCCTATTTATCGTAGAATCGAATAGCTTGTGGGAATCTCTTAGAAATTTTGGCTCGATCAGCAATAATTACTGTAGACCAGGGGGCTGTAAGCGATAAAAAGGTTCGCGGTATATGTAAATGGCGGCAAACGAAATCTAATGAATCATGGGGAAAGAGAAAACAGATGTTCAGTGAGGGACTGAGGTATAATCTATTGATCTGGTTTCTGTTATCGTCTGCTCACTAACAGAACTACTTAGCGACTTGTGACAGTATTGATTGCATTCGAGTTGGATATTGGTTGGTTTTTCCTCCTTATACACATTTTATTTTCAATCATTAATCTTTGAGTACATTCTTATATATATATATATATATATATATATATATATATATATATATATATATATATATATAAGAATGTATATAAGAATATATATATATATATATATATATAAAAAAAAAAAAACATACTTTGATGGAACAAACGGAAAACTTGCCAGAACATAAAACTCTTATCCAGATAATGTCTCGAATACAAAAGAAAATACTGAAAAAAATGGACAAAAGGCCAAAGGCAAGCTTATCTATTTAGTCGGGTAAAATGCTCGGAGCTTAGATAGAGCAAAAAAAAAAACGCTTGACAACGTTAAACGCTATGAAAGGGTGATCCTAGTCGTCACACGAGATTCACGCTCACGCGATCATCAAATACTTACCTACCTATACCTGTAACGGCGTTCACCCGAGGTGGGTTGAGCCGGCTCCAATATTGGAGTTTCATGGGAATTTGGAATTCACAAGCGGTCCCCAACCCGCATGTATAGCACATGAGATTTGATTATAGTGGTGAAGATTTCGTGCAGGACCATCCACACTTTTTGAAGTGCCGAATACAGAGACCTGGTGGACTACGTGCCACAAGGTCCCCAAACGACCCTCCGCAGGTTTTGAATTCAGAGTTGTCGTTCTCCTAGACCAGTTGCCATCCAAGGCTATAGAACCCAGTTTGTCCTGCTATTTACCTATACCTGGAGGGAGAAGAAGAGATTCACATCTTTCCCAAGGGTATTAGCACGTAAGTGAATGTAATGGATTCGACTGGAATTCGAACTCGGCTCTCTTCAATCCAAGCCGCCGCTATCCATTACTCCACCGTGCTTCCTGAGCGGAAATAAAAGAAGGGACGAGCTTCATATAACCTGTGACCATAAATCACACTAAAGCATCACGGGAAAAATAAAACAAAATAATTTGAATTAATTATTTAAATTTTCACCTGGGAAAAATGTTTTTCCCAATTGATTCTGCACCTAGAGTACGACCATTTGTATTTGAGGCTACCTACAGTTTTTTTCTTTGCCTATTGTTTTCGCCCCTGTGAACGTCTGCTTATCCACAGGCTTTTAAATTAAATTATTTCGTTTTATTTTCCCCATGATGAAACCTCGTGTTCTTCCACTTCGCTTACGTGCTTTGTATTTTTTCTGTCATGCTGAATACTGCATTTCAGAATGTAGGAGTAAGATTTTAGTTTCTGATAATGATGTAACCAAGTAAGTGGTTAAAAGATAACAAAAACCAGGGTTGCAGATATATCATATATTAAGCAGTAAGTACAGCAGAAGAATATTGCACGACTAGAGAGTGGGTGTCGGTTGACCAACGTGCAATCTAGCCGACTGTTAATATTTAACAACCCCCCACGAGGGTGTATGTAGCATAAGGCTGGTTTATTGTGGGTACTCCGAGCCTCGGAAAAAATATTCTCTTTGAACCCGCCTAAACGGGTTCAAGGACTGTCTACCTCCCCGGACGAAACTCTGCCCTGCGGCAAAACTTCGTCCGAGTTCCTCTCTGCCGAGGCAGAGAGTTTGACAGTTGAACAATCTGTGCGATTGTTATATTTAACAGTCCCCCCTCACACAAGGAATGTATGTGGCACAAGGCCGAGTTTAACGTGGATTTCTCCGAGCTCATAGCCTCGGCCAAAAATATTCCCTTTGAACCCGCCTAAACGGGTTCAAGAACTGTCTACCTCCCCGGACGAAACTTTGCCCTGCGGCAAAGCGTCGTCCGGGTTCCTCTCTGCCGAGGCAGAGAGTTTGACAGTTTGAACAATCACATAGATTGTTCCCCCAAGGCCTTCTCGCCTTCTAATCTTATAGTAGACGAAAGAGTCCAACATAGACTCTTTAACGGGAGGACAACACCACAGATAAGTAGTGGGTTGTTCAACTAACAACACTTCAAAGCAAAAACTAAGACGATTGTGAAAACTGCTCGAAAGTGTAGTTCTGCCTTCCGTAATCCTTACCACAGGTTTTGGAATTCTCCTGGTGTGTTTCGTTAATAATTGGTGTGTACAAAACAGTAGTACTGACATCCCGACTCTATGCTGACAAATCTTGGACTCTGTACCGCCGACACATCACTCAACTCGATGTCTTACACCTGCACTATGTAGCATCTGCAAAAGAAAACTCAGTGATTGCATTAGAAACAGGGAAGTTATGACTAAATTCCACATGACATGTACTGAAGCCATCCAACTCAGGTGGGCTGGATATATTTCTCTTATAAACGATAGCAGACTTCGCAAACAACTTCTCTCTGGCCAGCTTCTAACAAGCAGGTCATTGGAAGTGTTTAAAAGACAATCTTAAGCGATTCCCTTTTTTTCCCGGGAAAACAAAGCGTCAGAGCGAACGAGATCAGCTACCTGCAAATATTAAAGAAAGTTCGAAGCATGCTGCTCCTCGAAATGATAACCTTACTGGCTACCGTGGCTTTGCCTCACGCTGTTCAACAGGTCTTGCCGCCCACTCACGAAAACATGTGGCAATTGATCCTCAACTGCACAAGCCAATTGGAACAATTATATGTTCCATCTATCTAAAAGTTGGCAAAACACCTGCAGGCGTCTGAAGAAGTGCGTGTCCATAACTGTTGAGCGTCTCTTTATTTTACTGAGCCGTCATTTGTCGTCCGCGACCCAGGTGTCCACCACATATATTAAAATGGGCACTGACGCCAGTACCGAACCACGACAGTCTGTTTGCAACCCTGAAATATATATATATATAGAACAATAAAAAGTATTAAAAAATATTAAAAAATTAAAATCTTCAGACACACTGGGTTGTAGATTAATATTCTTTCGTTTTTTTTTATTATTATTTCATTTAGATTCCTCGACTAGTTTCGGACAACATGGCCATCATCAGGAGAATAAATATTTCTGCTTGCTAGTAGCAGTCAACTACAGAAATGAATATATATGTATATTAATTATTAATTATAACATTATCAATACAACATGACATGTTTGGATGAGTCTTGTTCTTATGTACATCGTCTTTGTCATGTTGTATTGATAATGTTATAATTTATGAATATGTCCTGAAGATGTTTTATTAGACCGGAACGTCCGACGTTGATATATTAACATTAAAACAGCATAATTGTATATAAGGATTTTTGTTTGTTTTTTCCGTATATATTTTTCTTCATATATATATATATATATATATATATATATATGGAGCTTGTAAACAGAAGGTTTAATCTATAAAGCAGAAGTAACAGATATAAATAAAATGTACATAGAATATACGGAAGTTACTTTTAAACGTAGATGGTAGAATCATAGATCATCATTTAAGCTAGCAAATCTTAGATAGTCTACCAAACTAGCTAACCATGTCTGAACTCTAAAAGAAAAAAAAACAACAACAGGGAATCGATTTTAAAGAGGAAATTAAAAAAAAAGAAAAAGGCAAAAACTTACAACAATCAGAACAATATTTGCAATCTCTGCTTACAGGAAAAATTAACGATTATGACAATTTCGGATCCAAAGAGATTTTAAACAAGAAATCCGAAGTTTTAAATGTTTCTTAAACGTATATTAGGGTGAATTTAAAAAAAAAAAAGTTAATGTACAATTTAATTAATCCCCAACCGATATATTTACAATACACTTGCTCTTCTTCTTCTTCTTCTTCTTCTTCTTCTTCTTCTTCTTCTTCTTCTTTTCATCCCCTCCCCACTCTCTTTCTATTTCACCCAACATCGTGCGTTTATTTATTTTTGAGCGGTAAGAAATGCCAATTTGATGAAAATCACGTGAGGATACAGTAAGGTTGAAACCAACGTAGCAGATTCAACTGACCTACTGGTTTTTAATGTTAAAAGCTCTACATGTTATTTTTACTTTCATTTTATTTTTTTCACACGTGCATTGAGCACTTTTAAATACCACAGTTTCCTGTTCTGATTTAACTCTGACTATTAACATTATATATATATATATATATATATATATATATATATATATATACACATTATTAGAAATCGTATAAGTAAATGAAACTATACTTGCTCGGAAAACCTTCGGTATTTTGATTTGCAAATAAACAAGCCAATATATAATTAAACCTAGAGAGCCAGACAAATCTACCAAGGTTTCACCTAATCGAATCGTCAGGGAAGGCCGGCTAACAAGATAAAATGAGAGAACGGAATATATAGTCTATATATATATATATATATATATATATATATATATATATATATATATAGATAGATAGATAGATAGATAGATAGATAGATAGATAGATAGACTATATATTCTGTTCTCATTTTTACCTTGTTAGCAGGCCTTCCCTTGACGATCCGCTTTGTGAAACTTGGTAGGTTTGTCTCTCAAGGTTTAATATATATATATATATATATATATATATATATATATATATATATATATATATATATATATATATATATATATAATCCCATTTGTGGATACCTACAGTATACGCTCCGTTTTTTTTAAGTAGTATATTTATTAACGTCAAGTGATCTGAATATTAAGAAAAGTTTATTAAAGAAAAATGCTCCATGGAACAGTATTCGAAATTCCGTCCCATTTTGAGGGTGAAAGCTTCATTAGATCCATGGACCAACTCGTTCCCGAAGTACGTCAACGATTAAAGGCAAAGCTGAATATTGCCTTTTACGCGCCATCTTGTTTACGTGTCTGTGCCCTTGTTAAGCGACCAATTCTGGTAGCGATTATCCTAACCTTTCGTGTACGCGCTTAATAAATACCAAAGTAGAATTAATAATGAGAATATCGAAGAATATTTTTTATAGTTACATATATTACTTTGTTTATTACAAAATATGTCTTGCGTTTCTCCAGCCCACCATTCTTTTCTGTTCAGCAATGTACATGTTTCATGTTCATCTACCTATCGTTATTTTTAATTCGTTTAAAAATAATTAGCCTCTTAGTAATATTGCTAATGTTAATGTCCTTGATTATCCCGATATCCGTTCTCTCATCTGTTAGGTTTTTCTTTCATAATACATGTTCTTGGTATACTTTTACAATTTCTGTTCACCATCATATCTCTCTCGAATTAATCATTTTCATTTGTCCCTATCAAAAAAAAAAAAAAAAAGAAAAAAGAAAACAAAAAAAAATAAAAAACAGTAAGTTTCGGACAATTACAACATCCGACATTATTAATAGTCCAATTCTTTTCGCAAATGCATTGCAGACATTCTAATGGACTGATAACAAAAGACTGAAAGCCAAAATTGAATATTCCTTGTTTTCGATTGTCGTAAGCGAGCTGGTTAGCATTGCGTAAACTCTACGTTTTTACTGAATCTACATTTACCATGTCGCATTCCTATCGACTCCATGTCTACGCCTTCATTTCCATCAATGTCTCTCGTGTTCACGTCCAAAATAGTACAAAAAATATCAAGACTGTTTTAATTTTCCGAATTTCGGATCTATTACATCAGTATCAGTTTTGTTCGTCATCGTCGCCGCCTCGAAACCCCCCACCTACCCACCTAATCCCTAATATTTGTTATATTTAAATGTTTAGTCATATCTAATACAGAGATATATCATTGGTTCAAATGCAGTACATTTTCTTTAGTATGCTAGATTAGCATTTTAACTGTTATCCACACCAGCAAGGCAATAAACCCCCTAGGATGTAAAGGTTTATGGAAACTGATAGAAACAGAGAGAAAAAATAAAAGAATTGTGTTGTAAGTGAGAAAATTGCTGGTTGACATTCATTCATTTATTCATTCAGTTAGCACATTTTGCGCCGCTGTGATCAAGACTCCCCTCCATGTATCTATTTATTCATATCTATTTATTACAGAATCTTCATTTTGGATTAGTCAAATGAACAGTCAACTTTTCTTTATGGATGCTTAATAATGTCTAGTCAGCAAGCATCGGTCCTGTACAGCAAGACTAAAATCTTCAGTTTCAGCTTTTAACCTTATTATTATTATTATTATTATTATTAGTAGTAGTAGTAGTAGTATTTCCTTTGATTTCTGGTGTGTACACATATCGTTCCGTGTCCCGACCAGAGACCTAAGGTTAGAAATGTCATCATGTCATTTTCCTCTCTCTCTCTCTCACACACACACACACAAATAAGATAAAGCCCTTCGTAAGTTGTGGGCTGTACTCGTGAGAACAATTTTTTGTATTTCTTCAAGGCATGGACTTCCAGGAATCCCTTCAGTTAGTCTAATGGAGTCTTTTCGAACCAATCCCTCGATTTCAAACAGAGACTTCAAAAGAAAAGTTTTACTTCAGAAAAAGTCAACAGATGAGATGATATGCAATAAAAATAAATATGGAGAGGAATCTACGCAAGATGAAAGACATAGACCAGGAATTTAATCGACATATTTGTTTCCTCTTTGTGAAATGATTCCTAAATCGCAAATGACAACAGGGAATATAGCTGTCTTGTGATACCACATTCTACTGATTTCCATGTTAAGGTCCCTGAATTTATTTAGTTCCTGCAAAGTTTTCAAAGATGTGGTTATGTCGTTTGCGATGCAAGAAAAGAAATCGTTTTTTCAACATTGTTTCTCATAAATTATGATTGGTCGTTTGCTTCAATTTCAACCTAAACGTTAAAATTCCAGAGATTAGTAACCTCATCATTGTGTACAAGTTCGTGTGGCTAGCGTTCCAACCAATTGCCCTGGTGAGGGAGGTTGAAGGCGAAACATATTGACCAAGGTTTATACTAAACTTCCCTATAATATTACTCTATTATTATTAGTAGTAGTAGCAGTAGTAGTAGTAGTAGTAGTAGTAGTAGTAATAGTATTTCCTTTGATTTCTGGTGTATACTCATTTCTTTCCGTGTCCCGACCAGAGACCTAAGTTCAGAAATGTCATCATGACATTTTCCTCAGCATTTTTAAAACAAAAATCGCACATATTTTACATAGATAAAGCCCTTCGTAAGGTGTGGGCTGTACATATGAGTACAAGTTTTTGTATTTCTTTAAGGCATTGGCTACCAGCTATTCCCTCAATGAATCTACTGGAATCATTTTCCATCGATTCGAGGGCTTCAACTAAACTGAAATTGTTAATGGCCTCTTGTGCCACATTTTTGACATTTCAATTTCAAAGTCCTTGTATTTTGATAGCTTTTTGAAGATCTTCAAAGATAAATTGCAGTCTTCAAGGACAGCCATATTAACAAGGATGCATATTTTGTCTTTGCGGTCTCTAATCATGATGTCAGAGCGAATAGCTTTAAATGTTCTGTTTGTGTGTATTGTATTATTATTATTATTATTATTATTTCCTTTGACTTCTGTCGTGTATTCATTTCCTTCGGGGTTTTATGTGAGATCGGTGGCTGCCTATGCAGCACGTCTTCTCTCTACACGCCACCGATGTTGTTCAAGCAAAATGTAGAGTCCAATATAGCTTGGAAGCGGTGTCCTGGCTCGTTTTGCCAGAACGAAGTTGAACATAGCACAGGACTATCTTAGGGACTATCTTGTCATTGTGAGCGCGGTGGTATCCGCCATATATTGACCAAGGTATATACTGAGCTTCCCTATAATATGGTTGCAAGTACTCTCTTATTATTATTATTAATATTATTTTTATTATTATTATTATTATTATCATCTTTGATTCCTGGCGTTTACACATTTCTTTACCTGTTCCATCCAGGGACCTAAGGTTAGAAATGGCATCGTGACACTTTACACTGAAAAAAAAAATTACACAGACACAAACCTTCGTAAAGTGTGAGGTGTACTTGTCAGAACAATTTTTGTATCTCTTTGAGGCATGGACTTCCAGGAATCGCTTTGATTAGTCTACTGGAATCTTTTCCAATCATTCCTAGAGCTCCAACTACAACAGGGATTGTTGATGTTCCCATGTGCCACATTTTTGAGATTTCTATTTCAAGGTCATTATTATTATTATTATTATTATTATTATTATTATTATTATTATTATTAACATCATCGTCATTATATTTCGATATCTGCTAAAGCAATTACTGGTATGTTGTCATGTCTACTTTTCATGTTTTTTTCTAACACTTGTAGGATCACTGGCCTTACATAGATAAAGTTTTCTGAGTGTGTGGGCTGTACTTATCAAGACAATTTTTATATTTCTCTTAAGCTGGGA
Source organism: Acanthosepion pharaonis (assembly GCA_903632075.3). Lineage (NCBI taxonomy): Eukaryota > Metazoa > Mollusca > Cephalopoda > Sepiida > Sepiidae > Acanthosepion > Acanthosepion pharaonis. Next base: position 443,592 of record CAHIKZ030000460.1, read on the forward strand.
TGTCTAGTTGCTGTTTTCCGTGTTTCTAGTTCCCCACTATGATATACTATTATGATAACTGTCTAGAAGATCATCTTTGTATATTTGTTGCCATACCGTCAGAAATGGCATCATAAAATTTTCCACCATCATTTTTGTAAAAAAAGTAAATAAATAAACAAACTATTATTATTATTATTATTATTATTATTATTTTCTATGATTTCCGGTGTATACTTATAACTTTTAGGATCCCAACCAGAGACCAAGTTCATCTTAACATTTTTTCACGGAGGATTTTTTGAGGAGAAACTAGAAAAAACAAACCTAATATTACACATATTTTACATAGATAAAGCCTTTCGTAAGGTTTGGTCTCCACTTGTGAGTACATTGTTTTGGATTTTTTAAAGTCTTGGGAAACCAGGAAACCTTTCATTGAGTCTATCAGAATATTTTACAATCAATGCGAGGGCTTCAATTACGTCCTTTTTAGATTTCCATTTCAAGATTCTTGTATTTTGATTTTTTTTTTGAAGATCTTCAAAGATACATTACAATCTGCAAGAACTGCAATGTCAATAAGAAAGCGCATTCTCTTTTTTGTGTTCTTGATCAGGACGTCAAGGCGATTAGCTTTGATTGTTCTGTTTTCTCTGTGTCTATTGTATTATTATTATTATTATATTTTCTTTGATTTCCGGTGTGTACACATCTCTTTCCCGGTCCCGCTCAGAGACCTAAGATTAGAAATGGCACCATGACATTTTCCAATGACGAATTAAATTTTTTTTTTTTTTTTACATAGATAAAGCCCTTCGTCAGGTGTGTGCTGTACTCGTGAGAACAATTTTTGTATTTCTTTAAGGCATGGGCTTCCCTTCAATGTGTCTACTGGAATCTTTTCGAACAAATCTGAGGGCTCCAACTACAACAGGGATTGTTGATGTTCCTATGTGCCTCATTTTTGAGATTTCGATTTCAAAGTCCTTGTATTTTAACAGCTTTTTGAAGATCTTCAAGGATACATTGCAATCTGCAGGGGCTCCTATATCAATAAGTAGGCAAGTTTTGTTTGCGGTCTCTAATAACAATGTCTATGCTGTTAGCTTTGTCTGTTCTGCCTGTGTGTATTTTGTAGTCCCATAAAATTGTAACAGGTCCTCTTTCCTTAGCCTGGTCTGGTTGGTCGTCATACTAATTTCTCTCAGTTTTCTTCCCTTATTATTATCTCTATCTATAAAAGGCAGGAAATGTGTGTGTGTGTATGTGTGTGTGTGTGTGTGTGTGTGTGCGTGTCTGTGTAATGAATACACGGCCGCAATTTTCGATGGATTTGCACCAAAATTTACACGCACGTGCTCCAAGTTAGCGGGAAGGCCAAGACCGACTTTGCATTTCCCAACTCCCAACGATAGTGGAAATAATCG
>CAHIKZ030000460.1:450000-455000 GCA_903632075.3 Acanthosepion pharaonis
GAAACTGTATTCAGTATTAAAGGAAGACAACAATTTCAAATTGGAGTTTCAAGTGGGTGAAAACAATGCAAGTAAATCATACTGAACCTTTTTTGCAGGGGCAAAAAATTTACAAAAGAATGCAAAGACAAATGCAGTGGAGTAGACATAGAAACCAGGGCAAGACAAACTTCTTCCCGGTCAATATTCTTCCTGTACCAAATAATCTTATGTAGACAAACACCGTACACATCAGAGGCTACGTATTGCAGAGTGAAAAACCTAAGGTTTTATTCTTGCTGCAAAGGACCGATGCTTATTAACTAGATAATATCAAACACACATACTAAAATATTGTGTTAGACCCAAATTCAGATTCTGTAATAAATATCCAGAAACAATTTTATCAGGTTTCACGTTATAGGAAGGTACAGAATGTAAATCTCAGCATGACAAAGTGGGCCAATATCTGCTTTGGAAAATCCCACAATTATTACGGAAAGGAAACTTCAAGCAATTGGTATGAACAATACTCAGACCTGGTTGCAGAGATAGGACCTGTAACAATTTTATGGGATTTTACAATAGACACAGAGAGACCAATCAAAGCTAATCGCCCAAACATCGTTATCAGAGACCGCTAAAATAAAATTTGCCTTCTTATTGACTTAGCTGTTCCTGGTATTATTTGGGAATCTGGACGTCTGAAACTATTTAGCGTGGCGTTATGTGTAACTGCTACTGGGAACGATACTGCATAAAAATAATATTTTATCTCTAGTATAATTCTTCATTTCAAACATCCCGCTTCCCAGAGAATGCCAGTCAATGTAGTCAAAGGAATTCTAACAAACAAATGGACACCACTTCGGTTTCTGATAATGATTGTGAAAATCGAAATTACGTGAACGGATATAACAAAATATGAACTTCGGACAGTTTATCCACAACTTCGAGCGCAGTACACAACGCCTCATCCGAAAACTAGAAAAATACATTAAAAAATGAATTTAAAAAGACAGGCCTTTTCGGGATTCTCAGTCAAACTTGTTTGAATATATAGAGAGTGCGATTAATAAATTACACAAAAAATGAAAATAAAACTGACATTTCTTTTTTAACAAATATATTTCCACAAAATTACACAAAAATATCTTGAAATACTAATAAGTACATTTATGCAATAAAATTACCATTGGCATCAACTACGACCTTCTGACGACTTTGGAATCTCATACAACTCTTCTGGACGGTATTCTTGTTTAATTTGATGAATGCTGCCATAATCCTGGTCTTCAGTTCATCATTGATGTTTCAAAGAGTTTTTTTGGTCACGCGTTCAACTGCGCCCCGCACATAATAAAAAAGGGAGTTTCAGTCTGGAGAATTAAGGGCTCAGATGTAATGGTTGATGTGGCCGCCTAAATTGTCTGACAGTCATGACTGGGTACTCCTGCTTGCGTGGCATGATGTGTCCTTTTGCCAGAAATAGGGTATTCCAGCAGCCAATCCCCTTGACCCACGGTAGCACTACCTCCTGAAGGCATTCCGTGTTGAGCCTGAGGTCGTCACCAACAAATTTGTGCATTCATTTCTTAGAACGATTAGAGTGAGTTTTTCGAGCTGCTGTAACTTCGTAATCACCATTAGACTCATCCATATCTTTCCAAATCTACTGCACTATCCTCAGAATGACACAAACTCTGAAATGTTTACATTGGAGATTCCGGCACGAATGCCTAGCATTGCAGTATGCTGTCTTCAAATTTCTGGCGAAGTGAATTGCATCGTGGAGCTCTTTTTTTCTCAAAGACGTTGCACAACTGACCCCACTATGCTGTACAGTCGACAAGATCAAAAACGATCAAAAACGAACAACGCGCATGCACAAAACTAAAAATATAAAATAGACATATGTCTATATTATTTAATGAAACCTGTTTGAATGAAAATATGCTGATTATATATATATATATATATATATATATATATATATATATATATATATATATATATATATATATATGTATGTATGTATGAATAAAGACAAAAGGAAAACTTATCTCATATAATAAAGATTCAACCACATTATATACATTCGTTTAATAGACTTTAAATCACGTCATTGATCTTCCTCCACAATTTACGTAGATTTTTCCGTTATCTGATGAATATTCATTATTGTCTCTAAAAGTTGCAAAAATAACAACGTTTTTTCTTTTTATAAATATTTCTTGCAACAAAAAAAAAAATAAATGAAATTATCATAGTTACTTTGATAATGTAAATCAGGTGACATTTGTCTTTATTCATATTGTCTTTTTAAAGATATAGTGTAATTATAAGAAAATTTCTTTGGAAAATATAAACAAAAAAATACACTTAAAAGAAAGATTATTCCGTTTGTAAAGCAATAATCATTATAGGGAGAGGAAGAATGAAAGAAAGAATAAATGCATAAATGAATGAAAGACAGAATGAATGAATGAATGAATGAATGAAAAAATGTCAGAAAATTCCATTCGAAAAATAAAAATAAATTTTCTTGAAAGAGCAAAAAAGATAATTCCGTTTGTAAGTTCTTATATAGAAAGAAAGAAATAATGAAAGAATAAATGAAAGAAGGAATGAAAGAATGAATGAATGACAGAAGAAGGAATGAAAGAATGAATGAAAGCAGAAAGAAAGGAAATTCCATTCGAAAAATAAAAAAAAACATCTTGATAGAGAAAAAGATAATTCTGTTTGTAAAACAAGGAGTCATAGTATAGAAAGAAAGAAAGAAAGAAAGAAAGAAAGAATGAATGCAACGAACAAATAAGAAAAACACAATTTTGTTTTGATTTTTTATCTAGAAAGAAAGAATGAATGAATGAAAGAACATTCCTCTTCAAAAATCAAATCATTTCTCTCTTGAAAGACAGAAATAAAGTAAAAGAGGGATTGTATAGAAAGAAAGAGCAAAAAGAAACAATAAATCTGGGAAGAAAGACAATTCAGTTGATTAAATCAAATAATATCTATGTAGAAAGAATGAAAGAAAGAAAATGCTGTAGAAAAACCGATGGCGAAAAGAAAAAGAAAGAAAACAGAAAGTCAAAGAAGAAAGAGAGAATGAAATAATGAAAAAGGAAGATAATTTCAATGTGTAAAAAGAAAGAAAGAAATAATGAAAGAAATAAATAAATAGATAAAGAAAGAAAGAAAAACTTCGGAAAATGTTTTTTCCCGTTGAAAGGTCAGAGATTTTCAATTAGACAGGTAGAAATAAGTAAAGAAATACTAAAAAGTCTCTAAATGAAAGTGGGGAAAAATGAGAATAAAAACACAAGCAATAAAGCACAATCTAACAATTGATAATTTAAAGAAACATAATGCCATATCAAATAACAAACACAAACACAAACAATGGAGAAGTAAATATTGTACTGAATTACAACAAAATAGTCGGCCATTTTGTTGTCTCAACCTCTCTGCACCTCCCACACCGATCTTGTTCGATAACTAATTTTCATATCGTTTCTCGACTTTCATTGCATCCATTTGCTTTCCCATCCACTCAGCATTTCTTACAACAACGCAAACAGGCGGTTCCATTTGTGAATTGACGGCAAGCAAGAAGATTCGATACAGCTGCTGCATACCCGGATGTTGAAAGCAGACGACTCTGCGTCAAATGTAATGTCTGCCAAAAATAAAAAAAAAACAAAACAAACAAACAATAATAATAATAATGGCAGTGGAATTCATAGATGAACAACGAAATGTCAGTTTTACAGATTGACTTTTTCCTACTTTAATGCTTAAACACACACAAACACCTGTACACGTAAAAAGGCGCTTGCACGCAGGCAGCACACATACACACGCAGACACTCAAAAGTACAAATACACACGCACAGGCGCGCGCACACACACGCACACACACACAAAACACTAGCACACAAGCGCGCACGCATATACACAAACGCACGCAAGCCTGCATGAAAATACTCATACATAACGGCAAGCACACACCAGCACACACACAAAAATAGCATACAAACACATGCACACATATTCACGCAAAAGCAAATACATGCACACAAATACATGCACGTACGCATGCGTACACACATATACGCATTCATACACAAACACACACATACAACTTTAGTGTCTGTGATTTTTTGTGATCAGACGGAAAATGTTTTTGCTTTTATAATTTTTATGAAATAATTTAGTTTTTTCTTGTTTGTGACTTGTAATGAAATGCATCTTCATTCTTACACCTTTCATCAGCTTTCTTCAAACTATTATATTTCATAATTTTAGAATTTCTCATCTTCTCTCTGTCTCTCAATCACTTACTCATTTTGATGCTTTTTTCTTTCCCTTCTTTTCTTTTTACTTTCTATTCAATTTTCTTTTCCTAGTCATATAGATATTTGCTTGTCTTAACAGATTCTGTTACACGTGTATTCCAAGGGGAGCCGGCCTATCTATTTACCATCAAAATCAGTGTTCATGTTCATAACTTTCTCCCCTCATCCTGTTTGCCTTCTCTCGGCATTCGTCCTATTTTCATCTTCTTTCAGCTCACTCGTTTCTTGATATATACTTTCTCTTTTATTTCCCGTATTTCTCTCTGGCTTTGTTAGGCGTCTGTTTTGTTACTTCTCATTTTTGCCAGTCTTTTATCAATTCCTTTTCTACATTTCTACGATATATCCTTTTCATTTCAGTTTTCGATTAAACTTCTTCCTAATACCCACCCAAAGCCACATACACATCTATCTATCTATCTATCTATCTATCTCTCTATCTCTCTATCTCTCTCTCTCTCTCTCTCTATATATATATATATATATATATATATATATATATATATATATATATATATATATGTACAGGTAGTAATCTATTGCTATATATATATATGTACAGGTAGTAATCTATTGCTATAATCCAACCCAGTTCTATTGACACAATATAGAATTTTAAATATTAAATATTAAACGTTACAAAGATTAAAAATAGAT
>CAHIKZ030000460.1:460000-485000 GCA_903632075.3 Acanthosepion pharaonis
CATCAGATTCATAGTAGGAATAATTAACTACAAACATGCATACAACATAACACACTTCATAATCCATAGCCTAAATTAGTAGTTTAAATACCTTACATATATGATAACCCTTTATGAAGTCGTCAAAAAACAAACGTTACGAAAGTTTTTCTTTTTTTATATGCACAATTCCCTTTCATAATAAAATAAAATAAAATAAATAAATCTCCATAGACAAGCAAACTAGACGATGGCCAATACATCTTCCGTTTCATTTTTGACACTCCCACCTTTCCCCGACTTGACACCTTGAAAGTATCTCTATACCGCTACTTATTATAAACACCCTACACTAGCCTACCCAATTTAGACAATTCACCATAGCTGTTACCATGGGGATTTTGATTTCAATTTTAAAACAAGTAAATTTCAGATATACGTTATTCCAACAAAAATTTCGCTTGAAGATGGAACGGAGCCCATTTTACTTTCAACTCAATTTAATTTAAAGGATTATATTGAAGTTTTCGGCTCTTGTTTTGAAACATGAGACCTTTTATGTAGCGATTTGGAATCATATTTTAAATAAATAATTATATATATATATATATATATATATATATGAGTGTATATATATATATATATATATATATATACACACACACACACACACACACACACACACACACACACACACACATATATATATATATATATATATATATATATATATATATATATATATAACGACGGTTTCATTTTGTCGTATATATGAAAAGGTATTAAAAATTTTCGTTGAAAGATATTAGGGCATGCTAAATATTTACTCATTTGATAAACTCTCAAAAATATGACCATATAGAGAGTGATATTGGGAGCGATCTGTGTAAATATACAGATACATTTTTACATATGTGTGTGTGCATATATATATATATATATATATATATATATATATATATATATATATATATATATGTATGTATGTATGTATGTATGTATGTATTAAAGGAGAGAGATAAACGTATACTAAAGACACTTTCCCAAAGAAGAAATGGCTACTCTCGTTTTTCTATAAAATCCTTATCACAGACACCTGCTCAGGTATATTTGTGTTTGTTCCATATCTGCGGACCCAGTCAGTTGTTTTTATTGCATCTTTACTTGAACGGTCCTTATTTAGAGTTTCTAGGCGAGAGCCGATAGACTGTCATGACCAGCAGCTTGAACAACGCCAGTACACTCAGATGCTCGGTCACGATTACTTGAGAATTCGTTCTAGCAGGACTATCGAAGGCTTCTGAAGAGTTCCTTCGACTCGATTTCCCTCACAAGGCTAGGGTCATATCGACCTGGCCTCATGCTCGGGAAGCAAACTTACTACCCACGCTAACAGACGCTCAAATATATGTACAAATGCACACACACAGATTCACTGACATTATGAAATACACATACGTACATATTCGGCGCCCCTATATAGATGATTGTATTTTTTTCACGGTTTATCAACTTTTATATACATACATACATACAAACACACACACACACACATATATATATATATATATATATATATATATATATATATATATATATATATATATATATATATATATATGTATGTATATATATATATATATATATATATATATATATATATATAAGGAGTGCCAGATAAGCAATGATGACAACATAGTTGCAATATGAGCTCTGGTAAAAACATGTAATGATAACAGCATAATTGCAATATGAGCACTGGTAAAAATGGTTGCTGAAGACATTAGGTTTATAATATCCAGAAGGACACATGGCACAGTGGATAAAGGCGTTGGTTAGATCCAGTGACAGGATGAGTTCAATACCCGGTTAAGGCAATGGAGAACTTTCAGAGGGAAAATTAACAGGAGATAACTGATAATTGACATCCATTAAACATGGCGCGTGGAACTAGAACAGTCTACCCAGTGAGCGAAATAAAGGGTTCAGTTCGACATTCCAACCACCTGAAGAAGGCGAAAATGATGAGGACAATAGTCCGAATAATATATATATATATATATATATATGTATAGTTGTGTTGTAATTTTTATATTATATATGTGCGTAACTTATTGAAAAGCGCTGAATATCAGTGATAGAGCTAATATATTTAGTTGTATTAATGTGAGTTTGTGCCTCTTGGTTTCACACTGTTATATATATATATATATATATATATATATATATATATATATATATATATATATATATATATATATATAGAAAGAACAGTAAGATATATAATCCGGTGTTCTTATAGATATTTTTATTTTTACAAAATAGTGCTCAATGTAAATTTACAGAGCATTAACTTTATAAATTAATTGATTTAAAATATGTTTTACCATGTTTCAAAAAATTTTTTGAAACATGGTTAGAACTGTGTAGCGAAAAAATATATTTTAAATCAATATATTTATATATATATATATATATATATATATATATATATATATATATATATACAGAGATTGTGTAAATAATAATGATTTAATATTTCTAGTTAAAGGATATCTGAAGAGAGAAATGGATTCATACCTTTCCTGAGTGAATTTGTGTGTAAGTCCCTATAACAAACCTACCTGAAATTGAAATTAGAGGGCCGAGCCCCAATTCATATCAGTTATTTATCCATTACACCATCCGCACACCCAAGCTTACAAAACCTTCTACTCCCAAGCGCTCACCCAGCATATATATATATATATATATATATATATATATATGTGTGTGTGTGTGTGTGTGTGTGTGTGTGTGTCTGTGAGCGCTCGCGCTTATGTGTGTGCATTAATTTAAACAATCTCCTGCCTCATCGTATTCCTTCGAGGAAACAGTAACATTTTTTTTTATTTGTTATTCTATTACCCAAGCAATACATTTGCTTTCATCTTCATCTAAACGCGTTCGATTTATCTCAGTATTATTTCATTTCCACCACCCCAGTTTTCTTTCTCTTTCTCCATCCAATATTAACACCTATATCAACCCCTTCCCTGGCACCGTCAACAGCAACAACACTATTGGCACACGATCCCTACCCTACACCATTCATCACTTCTACTTTCCATGCATCCCCGTTCTTTCTAATCGATACTAACGAAAATCAATCGAAGTGATTTTACTACCGCCACCATCACAACCAGATTGCAATCCCGCCCAACACCCGGCCCGAACAGTCATCGTCATAGCGGCCTACTTCGCAACCAGCCCTACCCTCTGCCGCATCTCTCTCTCTCTCTCTCTCTCTCTCTCTCTCTCTCTCTCTCAGTATGGGCCAGCCGTGTGCATCTTGTTTAATAGTTAATGGAAGGATTAGTCGGCAAATGGAACTTTTCTACAATGGGGGTCAGTGCGCGGTGTGATTTGCCTAAATATGTTTACGGGCCGCTCCAAAATAGCCCATTATCGGGCGCCAGACATATCTAACATGGCGGCAACGGTAGAGAAGGAAGGGAAAAAAAGAAAAGTCGGAAGGAAAAAGAGAGAAAATGTGTTTGATGTGAGAGAGAAGCATTGGTTTGCATAAGTAACTGAACGATTGTGTAGATGTACGGAATCATATGCTTATGTATGCGGTACTTGAATTATGCATACATACGCAATATGTATATGTGTGTGTGTGTGTGTGCGCGCGCGTGTGTGTTTGTGTGCGCGCACACGCACGTTTGTGTGTGTTTGGGCGTGTAGGTGTGCATGTGGGTGTGCGTGCCTGTTTGTTCTAAAATGATACACACATAGAAATATATTTTAACTGATAGATAGATAGATAGATAGATAGTAACAGATAGATAGATAGATAGATAGATAGATAGATAGATAGATAGATAGATAGATAGCAATAAAGGATAGATAGATAGATAGATAGATAGATAGATAGATAGATAGATAGATAGTAACATATAGGTAGATAGATAGATAGATAGATGGCAATAACAGATAGATAGATAGATAGATAGATAGATAGATAGATAGATAGATAGATAGAAGGCAATAATAGATAGATAGATAGATAGATAGATAGATAGAGAGAGAGAGAGAGAGGAAGAGAAATAGAGAGATATAGTGAGAGGGAAACAGAGAGAGAGAGAGAGAGATGAAATACATAGAAATGCAAAACTGAGACATAGATATAAATATACTCTAACTCTGATGTAATACAAAAACCTTTTCACAATAAAATTGGCGTTAGTCTAGGAAATTTTAAATGTATGGAATAATTTTTTTTTTTTAATGTCGAAACAGTTTAAAATTTTAAAGTTAAGACAAGAACATGAAAAATGGCTTCAAAATAAATCTGATACTATTGTCACGTCTTTTCGGCTTTCCTACACAGCGATTCTCTTCAGGTGTCTCTCGATCCATGTAATTTTCACGTAATATCGAACTAAACATTTTTTTTAATCCACCTGAATACATGATTCTCTTTCCGCTATCCATGTCTAGGAACGACTTCTTTTTTAAGCACTATTCAGTTAGTATCAGTCTTGTTCCTCCTCGTCCATAATACATCGACCAAAGATTAAACGCACAATCACTATGCAACGAAATTCACGAAATATCTCTTGAATTATCTAGACGATTTTTAGATAGAAATACGACGAGGCTAGAAATTGGAACTGATATTTTATTGCCTCAAATTCAGTTGCGGAAGACCTGCTGTCCAGCTTGACCACCTCCGTCGCCGCATCTCTTTAATTTTGCTGCTGAAAGAGCGTGTTTCTCTCAGTATTTGTTTGTCTTTCTTTATTTAACAATTGCGCCTATACTTCTTCCTTATCACCGAATCAGACAAAGTAACCCTTCTCTCGAAATGGAACTCCGATCAGTGGTTAACTGGGGCAAGAAATATCTTACAAAGTTTAACGCCTCCAACACAAAACTATTTTCATTTACTCACCACAAAGAACATTTTTTGTCTGCCAACAGCTTTGCGCATTCTTGGATTCACGCTACTGGCAGAAGTTAGAGTGATAATATTGAATAAATTGCTAAGTCTACTGTAAGAAAAGTTGGTTCACTGTGTCGCGCCAGAAAATATTCCTTGTCAGAATCCATCTTTCACATTTAAAAAATCTATCATTCGCCCGTGTATTGTATACTGCCGCCATATTTTCTGTGGTATTCCTGCTGGATATCTTGAGATTCTTGACAAAGTTCAAGATAATGTAATGTTATCGACCCTGACCAAGCCTATCGGCCTCAACCACTTTCTCGGCGTCGTGATGTGACTCCTCTTCGTCTTTTCTACAGCTGTTGTCCATAATGGTTCAACTCTTTGAATTTAAGCGTGCCACTAGATAGCCAAATAAGTTTCAGATTTATATTGTTGAACTAACGAAATGCAACTGTCAGTTCTATTCTAATATTTTCTTTTTCTCTCCCTTCCCGCCTGTGAAACTCACTTCCGGTTTCTTGCTTGTCTGCATCCAACAATCTTCAAAAATGTAAATGCATTCGTCATCTTATGTCTCTAGGAACCCTGTTCTTTATCGTACATTTCCTCACTTCTTACTAAATGCTTATCATTCTCATTCACTCACTGTAAGCCCCGGCGTCCAAATGGTACTATACATAGTCGATTAACAAAATGTCGTCTAAATTACGCAAAAAATGAAAATAACACTGGCACCTCATTTTAACAGATATATTTACCAAAATTACACAAAAATATCTTGAAATACTAAAGCGTAAATTTATTCAATAAGATCGTCATTGGCTTCAACCACGACCTCCAGATGACTTCCGAATTTCTTGCAACTCTTGTGGACGGTCTCCTTGTTTAAGTTGGTAAATCCTGCCTTAATCCTTGCTTTCAGTTCATCTTTGGGCTTACAAGGAATTTGTTGGTCTCTCTATTAACTTCGTCCCACACATTATAATCAAGTAGGTTTCAGTCTGGTGGATTAGGTGCCCAGATATAATGGGTGATGTGATCGTAAAAATTGTCTGACAGCCACGACTGCGACTTCTTTCTGGTTTGGTATGGTGTAGTGTCCTGTTACCTGATATATAGTATTCCAGCGAGCACTCTCTTGTCCCATGGCAGCAATACCTCCTCCAGGCACTTGATGGAGGCCTTACTAATGAGTTTGAGTTCTTTTCCTATCAGAACGATCAGAGTGAGTTTTTCGACCTGGCATACCTTAGACTCGTCTCTTTTCGAATCCTCTGCATTGTTTCAGATTGACACACAAATACTCTGAACTGTACATATTGGAGTTTCCGGTGCGAATGCCAAGAAGTAAAGTATGCTGTTTCCAAATTTCTAGTGGAGTGAATTACGATATAGGTTCTCTTTTTCTCAGTGACCAACTAACTCTACTATACTGTGCTATCGACCAAATCAAAAACAAACAACGCGCAGGTACGAAATTAATAATATAAAATTGCGACAATTTGTTCATCGCACCCCGTAGACTTGCTTGTGGTTAAATAATTAAATAATATGATATGTATATCTACGCTAGGACTGCTGAGTTGGTTGTCATAGCATATGCGCTGATGCTTTAAAAAGTCTGATTCTCTAGTTTTCTTTCTGTCGATGTTTTCACTTCATTCACTAGGGGTTCACTCTTTTATCTCCCTGCCTTATCGTACATGTATTGCTTTGAATGTTGTGAAGAAGCCCTACAGAATCGGAAACAAAGAACTCTATAAAGAAAAAAAACAAAAAAAACAAACAAACAATCATATGAAGACTACTAAGAGCAGCAACAACTAAAAGGGATAGCATATTGTTGTAACCCAGGGAAGGTTACTGAATCACACGAAGGTTGGTAATGAACAATAATACTTAGGACAAGAACAACATATAAGATTTGCCAGGGTCGCGGAGAAGAAGTAATCAACTGCTAGAAGTGAGTCAAGTGAATTCTACAATGAATCTCCAACTGCATGTCAGAGATGGCACAATGCCAAATTTAATGTTGGGTATCCGAGCCCGTAGGCTCAAAGAAAAGTTTCCCCTAGACCCCCGTATAAAACGGGGTCGGATAGATATTTCCCGAGAGGAGATTCTGCCCTTCGGCATAGCCCTGTCTGAGGATATGAGGAGGCAGAGTGCTTAACCAGCACAACTGAAGACGAATCTTAAACTGCAGACCAACATACAGCATTTACTACTGTATATGTGTGAATCCATAGATATGGTACAATAGCCATGTAAACAGAAAAAAGACGTAATCAACGTATTAGCATTCCACACCACTTTAAATAGGAAGGATTTATAAATGACTAGCAGCATGGCCAGGCATTGCCCGTGCTTGATTCAAAAATCGTACGACTCATACAGCAATCGCTATCACTTGACTTAAAATATTTTTGCCCTTCCCTGCCTTTAAAGGAGTGCCCTTTGTCGTGCTGATGTTGCTAAATGCCTTACTTATTGCCTGCGAATTTTTTCTAAGCTCTATACTAAACATTAAAACTGTTACGAAAAAAGAACTAAACAAAATGGACACAAAACGATCAGCTTTAAAAAAGAACTCGTAACTGGAAAAACTGAATGAAAAATGAATGTTAACAACAAATACTTTTTCACACACAAACCAGTTCTGCAGAATCAGAATCAACATTAAGCAAGCGAATGAGCCAATTGGAGCAAAGTGCTATGCAGATTTAAATTTTTCGCACTTGTTGGAATGCAGCTATCGATTTTTTTGCATGCTAGCATGCTAGTTAACATTCGTGTCAGTCAGCTGTTGACTCTCACGCTGGCCAATAGAAGCTTCCTGCCTATTCGTGGCAGCCAGTTATAGGCTCTCACTCTGGCCAGTAGAAAATGGCCATAAACTACATGGAAACTGACGTAGAAGCATGAAAAAAATCGATTATTTCCACTATCTTGGCCTTCCCGCTAACTTGGAGCATGTGCATTTAAATTTTGTTGCAAATCCGTCGAAAATTGCGGCCGTGCATTCGTTACACACACACATCCTGCCTCACACAAATATAATATATATATATATATATATATATATATATATATATATATATATATATATATATATATATATAGGAATTTATATCTAGTATCTATGAGATTAGTGCACATTAGTGGAATTAATGCATTGACAAAATTATGTGTCAAATTAAATATATTTGTGTAATATAAATGATTTTTCATCGCGATATTGCAAATGTTTTTATCCACCTAAGTTTGTGTTTGTATGAGTGTGTAGGCGTGTTATAGAGGGAGAGTATTTTTTTTTCAACAGAATAGCAGTACCAGCTGCTCGGCCAATAAATGCCGTATGTTTTTTATATGTAAAAGGCTAGGATTCTTAATATTATTATTATTATCAATTATTACACCGCACTGGGTTTGACAATAAACGGATGATTGAGGTGTTTGAGGTGTATGTATTCACCACATAATTGCTGTTGTTCCTATATTCCCCCTGACCCGAGGTGGTAGCACCTGTTAGGGGTCCCAGTTATGGGCAAATAGTGAACACCCAAATAAAAACAATATACTATGAAAATATAAGAATACATTATTACACTAAACATATCAACAATAGAGTTTTATATGAAAAAATTACCAACAATATATATTTATAGTAAAAGCAACAACAATACACTTTTAAAGCAAAATGACTAGCAATACATTTTATAATCGAGTTATCAAAAATACTTTTTATAGTAGAATTATCAACAATGACTATTTATAGTAAAACTGCCAATAATATATTTTATATGAGCAACACATTTTATACCTAAATGACCCATAATATATTTAATATGCACTTGAAGGAATACAATGGCGTTTAAAGTACATTTATTTGAAGTCAAAAAATTGTGTTCAAAATATTTTGATTTCGGTATTAAATAACCCATAACGGTGTTGATATGTCGCTAAATAAAATCAACCAACCAAAACCAAAAGTTAGAAATATAAATGAATTCTCTGGTCGGAACAATTGAAGATTCAGTAAATTATTTTAACATCTAGCAGAAGTGTAATTTTTACAGGGGTCAATTGTCTGAGGCCGGCAATGTACATACCCTCCATGAGAGCATCCCGACATGCACTCTGTGAAACATTCCAGATGATGGTGCTAAAATCGCAGACTTTTGGATAGAAGTGTTCCATCACTAAGCTACATGCTGGAAGTTGATTTCAGCAAAAAGCTCATCAGCCATTCTCCAGGATTATTTGGATTCAGTTTTCCTACTCCAAGAGTGACTGTCAACCTAGACTGTCCTGTTATTTATCCATCGCTAAGGGGAGGAGAAATAGTTTCATTACAATGATATTTGCTCTCCGATATATTATTCACTACAACACAAGCACAACAAAGCTTACTGCACATGGCTTTACGAAGGAGTCACCCATCTAAGTCCAGACCTGTTTGAAAGTTGCTTAACTTCGGTGATAGTACGAGAAGTTTGGAATGGGATATGGTCTTAAACGTACGTTCCGTATAAAAATTATATATATATAATTTATATTGTATATATATATATATATATATATAATCAATTTGATTTATATAGTTAAATGTACGAACAGTATATATATATATATATATATATATATATATATATATATAATCAATTTGATTTATATAGTTAAATGTACGAACGACTATATATATATATATATATATATATATATATATAATAGTTTAAGAAAAAAGAGTTAAATTCTAAATAATAGAGCAACAGAATATATTAAAATATACATAATATCTTACATTGCTTGCAATGCAAGGTATTATTATTAGTATATATATATATATATATATATATATATATATATATATATATATATATATATATATATAGAACATATAGAATAGATAGATAGATAGGCATTAACAGACTGAGATAGATAGATAGATAGATAGATAGATAGATAGATAGATAGATAGATATTAACAGACAGAGATAGATAGATAGATAGATAGATAGATAGATAGATAGATAGATAGATAGATATGATGGGATCTTTTCCAAAACAATACACTAAATGAAGTAACTGCTCACTGTAACGAGACTGATCACAATTTTGATATAAAAATGCTAAACTAAGTAAAAGACAACAGAATTTACTGAGGCAAAAAATGTTTAGAAAGTGCTTTAATCGCTGGATCATCCACAGTAAATTTGCCTCGAGATTCTAACAACGTTTCACCTTTTTTGACAGATTTTCAATTACCGTATTTGATAAAAAAAATGTGATGGAATAAAACAAAAAGATATAGAATCTAAATGTAATGGATTGATTATATAACGTAAAATATAGATTACAGAAACAAAAATAAGAAAATATTTAAATTCAAGTTCTCAGCATCCCATTCCTTTGTGCGCATGTGCAGTCGCATAAACATGAACATTAATTTAGTCCAATGATGTTCTCAAGGATGAAATGCGCCACATGTAAACATTTTCCACTTTTTAATACATTTTACCACTAACACACACACATAAACACCACACACACACACACACACACACACACACATATATATATATATATATATATATATATATATATATATATATATATATATATATATATATATATATATATATATATGTATATATGTATATATGTATTTGTATATTTAGACAGCAATCCTTCTTTATACCCATTTCCTTGAATACGATAGACAAGGTGCTTTGATTCATTTTTTTCATATACAATTTCTCATGTGATCTTAGAATTTTTTTCTTTTCTGATGATAAATTATATGAAAACTGTCCAATTGTTCTTTATTTCAAGTACTTTCGGCTATACATTTAGCCATTTTCAAGGTTGAAATATATTAACTATTAACAAGAAATAGTTTGTTGTATGTATGTATTTATATAATGTTTTCATTTTCAAAACACGGTCAAGATATTGTGTCCATGTTCATAGTTGATATTATTAAGTGTTGTTTTTTTTGTTTTCGTTTTTATTAATGAGGACTCCATTATTTTTAGCCTTTTTCCTGGTAGATGATGCTTTTATATTTGTGTTGTCAACAAGTATGTTACGAATAGGATCTGGGAGGTTTCCATGAATATTTAAACGTGTCCTAATTGAGTTATAGTCAGAAAGGTGTAAAGTGAGTCTGCGTGTCAAACATGTTGTAGTATGGCCTATATAATTATTTACGAATTTTGATTGATCAGGAATACAGGTGGATAGTTTTTATATAATTTATCAACGGAAAAGGAAATTTATTAGATCACATGAGAAGTATAAAAAAATAAATCAAAGCACCTTGTCTCACGTATTCAACAAAATGTACACATATATATATATATATATATATATATATATATATATGTGTGTGTGTGTGTGTGTGTGTGTGTGTGTGTGTGTATCTGTGTGTCTGTGTTTGTGAGTTAGTGGTAAATCAGGCCCTACCCCCATTCCTCACCCACACAAGACAGACATGTTTGCAGAGGTGTTGAGGTCTCGCACTTATACACACTCAAATATGTTAAGAAATGGACAAGGTCCGACAATTTATTTATTAAAGACATTTTTATGTTTAACGTTGTTATTTATAGATACAAGTATTTAAGCAAATGCACTGTTTATGATAAACAGTATTAAATAACATTTACCGGCCTGAATGTCCGAGAAATTTTCATAGAAAATATTCGTTCTTTGACAGGATTCGAACCTGCATCCTATACGGAACCGTATTCATGGAAGATTGAAGTTTATAAACAGTAAATTCGACCTTGTCTACCGTAAGGTTCTTTGTGGCCGAGCGGTCAAGGCACGTCAGCGTATATATATATATATTAAACCTAGCCTGCACAATTGTGAATGGACATATTACTTGCAAAAATTAGCCACGGAACGTAAGGGCATAATTAAAACTAAATTACTGAGAAAAATTTAAAAAAAGATGATACAAATCTTACTTATTATAAAATGCAGATTGTGTGTGTGTGTGTGTTTGTGTGTTTGTGTGTGTGTGTGTGTGTGTGTGTGTGTGTGTGTGTGTACGTTTATATATTGGATCGGATGTCCTACATTTTTCAACCCATTTCAACAAAACTTCACAGGACTACGTAAAATTACCTTGCGGTGGTTCTGACAGCGCCAAAAATGGGAAAAAAACAATTGTTTTTGCACGAAATCAATTTGAAAACACGATTAAGAGGCATTAATGAAAGGGGGACAACTCATATCGAGTTATACTTATTAATATCGAGTTATCGAGTTATACTTATTATAAAACCCAGGTTGGTTGTTTGTTTGTGTGTGTGTGTGTGTGTTCGTTTATATATGGGATCGGATTTCCTACATTTTTCAACCGATTTCAACAAAACTTCACTTTTTTTTTTGGCAGGTAGTGTTTCTTATTGTCTGGACACTTTTTTTCTTTTTTTTTACATTCAGAATGCTT
Organism: Acanthosepion pharaonis; assembly: GCA_903632075.3. Taxonomy (NCBI): domain Eukaryota; kingdom Metazoa; phylum Mollusca; class Cephalopoda; order Sepiida; family Sepiidae; genus Acanthosepion; species Acanthosepion pharaonis. The sequence continues at coordinate 472,381 of CAHIKZ030000460.1, forward strand.
TAAAAATTTCATTTACAAAACAATTGTTTATAATAAAATTCTATTCGATCGATAGACTCATAACGATTGAAAACAATGTTTGTGTTTGAGTTTGGGTTTGACCAATTCGTAAAAAAAAAAAAAAAAAAAAAAAAAAAAACTAATTAAGACATGCGTGTCCGTCAACCATAAACAATAATCTTTGTCAATTTTATTTTTCAGTCTTTATGATGGTCGATACTTGATCTATCTCTTACTGTTACATTCCCGGGCAACGCCGGGCTCTACTGCTAGTTCACTAATAAATTCCGATGGCGGTATAGTTTATGTCAAAGAAAGATTGTACATGTCTTTTTTTCTTTTTTGCTAACCGTTAAGCAGAAAAAGGCCTTCTTTTTAAAGACAAAATTATTATGATTTTCTTGGTGAGAGTTTGCCAAATACTTCCTTGGCGTTGATGTCTGATTATCTGGTATTATTTAGATAATCAAACAAATCGTAGATTTCTAACATAGTTAAATTTATATAAAATATTGAAATATCTAAAAAAAAAAAAATGAAAATAAAGACAAGATAACCAGGGTCCAAAGCAAAGGAAGTGTGAATATCAGAAGGCAAATCCTTATTGAAAACTCCGAAAACATTTATAACATTGAATGGGCGACAATGCGAACGATTTACAAGCAAGGCAAGAAAGGGATGCCAATGGTAGACTTCAAAGTTCAAATGGACAAAAGTGACGAATACTGTCCACAGGTAGAAAAAAATACAAAACCGAAAGAAAATGAGTAGAATTAGCCGCACAAATCTAAATATCTAAGTAAACCAGAAAATCTAGGAGAAAATACAATGGCAATCTAGAGAAGAACAGACATGAATTGACAGAAAAATGATTCTACAGAAGGCTACTGATTATGTCATGGGCCGGAAAGTTGGGCAACGATGAGTGTTTAGAGAAAATGGAGACAAAAAAGGAATGTTAAGCTTAAGATCAGGAAGAACGAGTTGAAATCTCTGGGAGAACAAAATGAGGAATGATAATTTGGAAAATCTAATATTTATGTAACCGAGGAAGTGTTACTGAATGAGGAATAATCAAAATGGAGGTTGGAAATGAAATGGTAATCTTTATAACATCCACAAAATACAATACTCGCCAGCGGCGTGAAGTAGGTAAACCACTGCTAATGGTGGACTACTTAGACACCATATTACCCCCACGTACAATAGTGTCCAATTTATTTATAAGGACTAAGACATACCTATTACTTTTCATAGGTACGGGATATAACAAATATAATCATCCTTTTCTGAGACATTTTAATAAAGTCGGATTCTTCTTCTCCGCTCTCATGCTCTCATATGTTGTGCTTTCTCAAGGTGTAGCCGATCGTGGCTCTTCGCAATTTCTTTTCCCTTCTTTCTTTTTATGTGGCATGTCATCTCAGGATGTAGGCGATCATGGCTTTCTATCTCCTTCTATTCCTTGCAGCTCTCAGCAAGTTCCTTCCCTCTGCTTCCTCCCCAAGATCACGTTCTCTCATCCACCTGCTCGCCAGGTACATCGCACGCTGCTTTCCCTTGTCTCTCTTTCCCTGTATTCGACCCGTGAATAGGCCCTCCTTCCTCATTATGCCCCAGAAACTTCTGCTGGCGCTTTCTGATGTTAAGTATAACCCTTCTCTTTGTTTGCAACCTAAGACCTCATCGTTACTCACACGCTAGGTCCATGATATCATTAGCATCCTTCTGTAGAACCACATCTCTGTTCCCTCGTGTCTCTTCTTCATCTTTGAGGAAACTGTCCAACATTCGCTGGCGTAAAGGAGAACAGATGCCAGGTTACCAAAGAAATCCTCCTGTCTCGTAATACTCTGCCCAGCTTTTGGAATGCGTCCTTGGCCATACCAATACTTCTACGGATCTCAGTGTTGCACTGTCAAGACGTTTCCCGAATACTTAAACTTTCACGCTTGCTTGATTCTAATGTCCCGACCTGCAAATCGCAATTTGGGCTCATCCTTTTACTGATGACCATGAATTCTCTCTTCTTGTAGTTTATGATTAGTCCTTTCTTCTCACTCTCCGTCGCTACCTATTGTAGGAGATTTTGTCATTTCTTTTCTGCGTCTGTTATCAGTGCTGTGTCATCTGCGTATCATATGTTGTTAAGGTTGCGGCCGCCAATACTAAATCCTTGTAGGGTTTCCAATTCTCTCAGAACTGCCTTGCTGTTTACGTTGAACAGGTCCGGGGAGAAAACGCATCCTTGACTTACTCCCCTTTCTATTTTGTATATTCACTAAACCCGTTTCCTATGCGTATATATGCTGTTTGCTGACAGTAAAGGTTCTTGATTATTCTGATATCTTTCCCGAATATATCAAGGTTGCTGAGCAGTTCCATTAGATCCTTGTGGCGTACTTTCTCGAAAGCCTTTGCGAAGTTAATGAAACATAGGTACACGTCCTTCTGCATCGATATAGCTCTTTCTAATAACATTCTGAGCATGAATATCACGTTCCTTGTTCCAGTGTCTTTAACAATCCCGTACTATTCTTGTTCTATCTGTGGCCTGATTCTGCTGCGCGCTCTATTCAACAGAACGATGATGAGTTTTTTCACGTTTCTCATTAGCCTTACTGTTCGGTGGAGTTCACATTCATTTGCGTTTGGTTTCCTTGGCATAGCTATGAAGATAGATCTGCTGAGGTCTTCTGGTATATCCCCGCTGTTGCAGATTTCATTTGTTATTTCGGTAACCTTGTCTATGCCAAAGTCATGTCAGCATTTCCGTTATAATTCCGTCTGGCCCAGCTGCCTTGTTTCTGTTCAATTTGGCCAGTCCTGCTTTTACTTCGGTTTTCAGAATTCTAGGGCCATCGCTAGTTCTGTGTATTGCTAGTTTTTCCCTTACGTCGTAGAAGAGTTCTCCAATATACTCGCTCTTTTCCTTCTCTAATATGAGTGTTTTATCCTTTGATTTGAGGCAGCCTGTTGACGAGCATGTCATCTGTCCTGTCAGTTGTCATGTTTGTGCATGTCTCTTTTGTTGGTGCTACTCAATCTTTCTATGTCTGCACAGTTTTCGTTTAGCCATTATTTTTTAGTTCGCCTGCATTCGATCCTTATTTCCTTGTGTAAATTTCTGGACTGCGTCCAATATCTTGGTAGGTTTTTCTGTCTCCTTTCCATCATGTCGAGAATCTCATCAGCCATCCAATCGTTTTTCCTTCTCCGTCGTGCCATGTTAACATTTGCTGACGTCACTTAGTGCGTCCCATTTTGAGTTTCCATTGTATGCTTCGTATCTTCTCTTCACAACATATATATTTTTTCTTTTATGTTAGGATCGCTCAGGAGTCTGTTGTATTGCAGTTTGGGTACTGCATTAGGCTTCTCCAACACCCGCAGTTTCACTCTCCGTTTACATATAAGAGGGTGTGTCATTCCGTTATCCTAAACCTTGTTCCATCACCCATTTATTCAAGCTCACTAATTATGGTATGCTTTACTTTCCTCTATCCCTCTTAACTTCAATCATGAATGTAAAATATTCGAAACAACACCCCCCACACACAAACACACATAGATATGTAGGTGTAAAACTTTACGAAGATTTATTAACTTTGTAATTGCTGCTCCTTGACAAAAAGGATTAATAATTTTAATGTGAGTAACAATACACACACACACACACACACACACACACACACACACACATATATATATATATATATATATATATATACTTTACAATTAGAATTAAGATACATTTAGTAAATATATATATATATGTATACTTTACAATTGGAATTAAGATACATTTAGTAAATGACCATTTACACCTAAGGATTTTAATTTTAAAATTCGCAGGTTTTTTCAAAATGTTTTTGGTATCAGTTTCTAGTGGTCATTTACTAAAGCTATCTTAATTCTACTTGTAAAGAAAATTTGATCTGTTTATGTTTATTGAAAATAAACATTAAGCGCTCCTTTGTTAGTCAACATTAACATATTTCAAATTCTATTTTGTGTTAATAGGACTCACCTGGATTATACTGACAGTTTACTACCTATATCTATCTATCTATCTATCTATCTATATATATATATATATATATATATATATTCTATCGGACATTATGTTTTATTTCTATAAACGTAGTATCTAAAAAAATACGTGTATCCACTAAAATAACGTTTATCATAATAAGCTATATATATATATATATATATATATATATATATATATATATATATATATAAGAAGAAAAATATACAGAAAAAAACAAACAAAAATCCTAATATGCGATTATGCTGTTTTAATGTTTAATGTCAACGTCGGACGTTTCGGTCTAATAGACCATCTTCAGGACATATTCATAAAATATAATTAACATAGACCATATACAATTCAACATGAAAAAGACGATGGGCATAAAAGCAATATCAATCCAAACAGATAACTGAAATCTTTTATAAGATCAGAGTTCCGTTTAAATATGATCACGTCGTCGTCACGTGGGCGATGTTGTGAAATATATATATATATATATATATATATATATATATATATATATATATATATATATATATATACATGCACAGCGTGCGATGGGTAAATTGTAGTCAGTTTATATTTTTAATTCTGCTAGCACGTTCTTTATTTTTTTTTTTTTTGTCGACTGCATAGTATGGTATTGTTAGCTGGGCACCGTTTGTAAGAAAAAGGCCAAAATGATTCAATTCACTCTGTTAGAAAATTGGAAACGGCATGCTGTAACGCTTGGCATCTACGCAGGAATTTCAGAGTGTTTGGGTGTGAATGTGAGGACATTGCAGAGGATTCGAAAAGAGTTGCATGAGTCTAATGGTGATTACGAAAGTACGGCAGCTCAGAAAACTCACACTGTTTATCCTAATTTCGCCCGAATTTCTTGGTGTAATCGAGACCTATATTAACAGTGATCCCTCCAGATCAATCAGGTACAGAGCCAAGGGGACAAGAATGTCTGAGTTTCTTATCAGGCAGGTCGCGTATGAAGTCATTAGACATTTCTCACACCAGATGAGAAAGGGCCAACTTTTATCCCAAGCCATGAAGGACAAGAGGAAATTATCGATCTTTGAAGGTTTTGAAGTCAAGCATCGCCTCAGACGAGAAAAAATTTCTACCAGGATAAGATGTTAAACAGAGAAGAACGGTAAGCTTGCTGCGTCCCCAAACGATGTACCGAGAGTGATGTAAACCAGATATCCAGTCAACATCATGGCGTTTGGAGTGATGACTAGTGACAGTGACATTATGCCTCCATTCATGTTCCCACAGGTTGCAAGACACAGCACGGAGGCGTAAATCAAGAGGGTGGTTGCTGGCAACAGGACTTTGAACTATGCCTCACAAGCAGGAGAACCTAGTCATATCTGTCAGATAATTATGGAGACCGCATTAACGCTTGCATCTGGCCACCTAACATCACAGATTACAACCCCCTTGTTTGTGTGGATCGCAGTTGAGATAGAGACCAACAAAACACCTTGTTAAACAGAAAATAGAATGAAGACAAGCATTATGGCAGCATTCACCAACTTAAAAGTTGAGACTGTCCAGAAGAGTCGCAGGGGATTCAAAAGTTGTCTGTGATTGAATCCAATAGCGATTTTATTGAAAAATTTACTCTTTCGTATTACAAGATATTTTTTGCGTATTTTGGTAAATATATCTGTTCAAATGAGATGTATGTGTTATTTTCATTTTTGCGTAATTTAGGCGCCAATTTATACATTGCACCATATATATATATATATATATATATATATATATATATATGTGTGTGTGTGTGTGTGTTACTGTGTCTGTGTTGTAATAATATATGTACGTGGATAGTTCCAAATTATACGCACGCTTTCGGAAGTGCAGATATTTTTTTTTACTTAACCTCGTATATATATATATATATATATATATATATATATTTGCATTTTATTGAATTCGACAGAAAAGGTGCTTAGACGTCTGGCCGTAGTTCGAGTAGGTGCCATTTAAATACTCATGGACACTATTCATAACATACTTGCCAACAACACAAATATAATAGCATCATCTACATGTAAATAAAAGCTAAAAATAATGGAAGCCTTATTAATAAAAACAAAACTCAATAATATCAACTATGAACATAGACGCAATATCTTGACCGTGTTTTGAAAATGAAAACTTTATATAAATACATGATACAACAATCTATTTCTTGTTAACAGTTAATATATTTCAACCTTGAAAATGGCTAAATGCATAGCCGAAAGCGCTCGGAAAGAATGAACGAACAACTGGACAGTTTTTTTATGTAATTTTTCCTGTGAAAAGAAAAAGAAATTAAATATTACATGAGATTGTATAAAAAACTAAATCAAAGCACCTTGTCTGTCGTATTGAATGAACAGTGAATGAAAGAAAAATTGCTGCCTAAAAGCACAAATTTGCAGCAACGTCCCTTTTAAACAACTTTCGTTAAATATGACGGCTAAGTAAAATGTAATTAATTTTTTTTATTTACTTTTCCAATCTTCATTTTCTACACTTAATTAAAATACATTAAACAACCACTCATTAATAATGTCTTTCCTAATTACATCTTTGATGAAGATACTATACGAGCTATTAGAAATATTAATATAAATCAAAAAAGAACGTAATACTTCCTCAAATAACCCTAAACACATTAACCTACTATACTGTAATCAAATTCATTCTATGAAAATGAAGTCCTAAAAAAAATCTCATAAGTACAAATATATTCTCCACTTATCTCAGTAAAACATAAAACTAATTATATATTATACAAAATTTAACACAGCCAACTTAATTATACACAATAACTCTTCTCCATCAATTAATGTTTTTTGAAAACCAACACTGTATATCATTTTAAATGTACTTTTATAGATTATATTACAAAATGTGAGTACATATGTTGGTTTACGACCACAAGATTAACAAGACGTCTTACATGTCTTTTTCGATACAACTTTTATTCACATCCATAAATACATTCCTGTCCACTTCAAAATACAGTAAATACCTGTTGACAACACCAATATACTACACCATGAAAATAATAAACAAAAACTTCAAATTCTCGAGGCCATTTATATTAAAATCAACCAACGAACACTCAACAAAATTTATTACGTGTGTAGCAGCAACCTATTGAAGTGAATATAAGAAACATTTAATGTCGTTTTGCATGCTACCGATTTCCTCTTATACTGAAGCGCTTGCTTTACAAAATATTTTTAACTACAACGGATACATTTAAAATTAAATATAACAGAGCGTGTTTACGCGTTTTTAATCACGTTCACAAAAAAATGCAGACTTTATCGCAATTACAATAAGATATTCTTCGCAATTTACCCCTGAAGATGATCTTAGAAAATGTCGAAAGTGATTAGGTTAAAAAAAACTACGCGGCCTTCCTTGATGAATTTCATCTTAACATCAAGAAACTGCTTAAACAACTGGAAAGGATCACTAAAAAAATAGGTAGAAAATATGTCTATATTAAGCAAGGAAACACATGTGAATGAAGATACACTGCCTAACTATACGCACACATACACACACACACACACACACATAATAAATATATATATATATATATATATATATATATATATATATATATATATATATATATATATATATATAAAAAAAAAGAACAATAAGATATATACTCCGGTGTTCTTATTGATATCTTTATTTTTACAAAATAGTGCTCAATGTAAACTTACAGAGCATACATATTATAAATTAACTGGTTTAAAATATATTTTTTTTCGTTACACAGTAATAACCATGTTTCAAAAATAGAAGCTAAAATTTCAAATTTAATTTTCTAATTAAATTAAAAACATTAATTCCATTTCATCTTCAAGCGAATATTGAGTAACTTATTTTTTAAATTAAAAAAAAAAAAAGAAAATGTTACTCCAGTATTCGCTTGAAGATGAAATGGAACTAATGTTTTTAATTTAATAACAAAATTATTTGAAGTTTTTAGCTTCCCATATATATATATATATATATATATATATATATATATATATATATATATATATATATAACCTGTAGATTGTGCCTAAGCTTCTCGATGTTGAACTAGGGTCTACATTTATGTTACACACTCTGTCCCAGATATTCAGTACTTTTTATTCCTGAAATATAGCTTAACTATATGTATCCCAACCTAAATACATCAATAAACCTGCACTGTAATATATATATAGATATATGAGTCTGCGTCTATATACATATAATTGATATATCTGTCCTCTCCACACACACACACACACATATATATATATATATATATATATATATATATATATATATAGATAGATAGATAGATAGATAGATAGATAGATAGATACATAGATACATAGATAATGTATATAGAGATATAGATATAGATATGTGTCTGTGTGCGCGCGTGTGTGTGTGTGTGTGTGTGTATTTATATATAATTGTCTGTCAGTTCCTGTCCACTTGTCAGCAGATATATTGTTCGCGTCTATCCGACTATGTAACACGATACATTTTACCTTAATCACACGTCACTCCTCTCTCCATTTTTTATGTTAAATCCTTCTACTAAGTTTAATTTTTTTTTCCTTCCTTCCTTCCTTCCTTCCTTCCTTCCTTCTTTCTTTCTTTCTTTCTTTCTTTCTTTCTTTCTTTCTTTCTTTCTTTCTTTAACATACGCACACACACTCACTTGCTCACACAAACACGCGCTTATATATGCATGCGTGTCTGTATTAGTATGGCCATACAATATCTGTATCCCCCACCTAGCCATCAAAACAGCCGCACCCTACCACTAACCCTTCAAACCCTACCCAAGGATCCTCCCCGCTCGTTTCCCCCCATTATCCGATCAACCGATTCGTAAATGTACATCAACGCCAGACATGATAATGGCGAAGCATTGATTTTCTCAGTGATAGTCGCTTTCCGGCGAAAATGTATCCCGACAATGATTTTACTTTACACTTAGAGACTTCTAATGCATAAAAGTCGACGGGAGTGGAAATGTAGGGTAGGTGATGTAGGTGGGAGGGGGGTGCGATGTTTCAGGACAAGAACAACACCCCTACACCGTCATTACTTTTTAAAATTCAGCTTTATATACTTATATTTCATATTTATTAATATAAACGTCGTGATTAGATGTGTTTGCGTAGATAGTTCTATTCATTCATAGGCGGTATTTCGCGATCTCCTGTACGGTGGCCATTAATTACACTATGTTAACAAAAAAAAATAATGTCTACTCAAAATCGTGCACTTTATATAACGTTCATATTAATGCGATATACTGGCACATTTAAAATTAACCTATTATAGGTTGAATATCCTTAATCTGAAATTCCACAATCCAAAAATTATTTCAGGTGCCGACATGACTTGCAACAAATGGAAAATTTCAGAAAGCAACATGGCCGTAGCATGATTACTGTGTAGCAGCGTTACAAATAAAATGCGGATTATTTTCCAATTTCCATTAGATTTAACTTTAATCAGAATCTATGTTTCGTTTTTATAAAAATACAGTGTAACCCGGATATAAGACAGTTGTCGGGACCGGAGAACGAGTCTCTTATATCCGGGTTTCTCTTATATCCGGGTTTGGTCTGTTTTTATGTACATTAACACAGGCTCTAATTTGGGACCAGAGAAATTCTCTCTTATATCCGGGTTTTCTCTTATATCCGGGTTTGGTCTATTTTATGTACATTAACACAGGCTCTAATTTGGGGACCAGAGAAATTCTCTCTTATATCCGGGTTTCTCTTATATCCGGTCTCTTACATCAGGGTTACAATGTACTGTACTTGTATGCAATTTTGTGACGTAACGTTGCCGTTAATAATTAAGTATAACAGAAAACTTTAATCTTGAGATAAAACAGTATTTAAATACAACCGCAATTAAATATTTAACAGGTACAAACAAATAAAAGTCAACCAAAGATAATCAACCATTTCAGTGAATACCTCGTTAGTAGCGATATATCCTAAATCCAGTCCTAACGTCCGGTATATCCTAAATCCTGTCCTAACGTCCGGTATATCCTAAATCCTGTCCTAACATCCGGTATATCCTAAATCCTGTCCTAACGTCCGGTATATCCTAAATCCTATCCTAACGTCCGGTATATCCTAAATCCTATCCTAACGTCCAGTATATCCTAAATCCTGTCCTAACGGCCGGTATATCCTAAATCCTGTCCTAACGCCCGGTATATCCTAAATCCTGTCCTAACCGCCGGTATATCCTAAATCCTATCCTAACGTCCGGTATATCCTAAATAGTATCCTAACGTCCGGTATATTCTAAATCCTGTCCTAACGTCCGGTATATCCTAAATCCTGTCCTAACGTCCGGTATATCCTAAATCCTATCCTAACGTCCGGTATATCCTAAATCCTGTCCTAACATCCGGTATATCCTAAATCCTATCCTAACGTCCGGTATATCCTAAATCCTGTCCTAACGTCCGGTATATCCTAAATCCTGTCTTAACGCCCGGTATATCCTAAATCCTGCCCTAACGTCCGGTATATCCTAAGTCCTATCCTAACGTCCGGTATATCCTAAATCAAAACCCAAATCGTGGACGCTCATTAATTCACCCTAATTCGACTGGATAGTTCCATTTAACAGTCACTCAATAAACACTGCCTGACATCGCTCTTTATACAGCTCGTGGAAAACATATATACATAAGTCCAGAGTGTCACGCTCGAACCGCAGTGTCGGTAGTTCATCATTTTCTTTTTATATGACAGCATTATAAAATTTTAATCAAAACACGACATCGTTAGTAGAGACTGATAGCTTACCGAATTTTCTTTTTGAGAGACACAGAAATGTTATTGAAGATGTAACAACTTATAATAAATAACTATTGCTCTACTCTTGGTATTGAGCCTCTTTTAAATTAACGCGATCAACGTTTTTATATACTTTTCGTTCTCATTACCTTTTTTTTTGTGTGTATACATACATACATACATACATACATATATATATATATATGTGTGTGTGTGTAAATGTGGTTTACATAGATATATATATATATATATATATATATATATATATATATATATATATATATATATATATATATATATATATATAAATTTCTGCTTGAAGATGGAACAGAGCTTATTTTAATTCAAATTTAATTCAAATAATTATATTGAAGTTTTCGGCTGTTGTTTTGAAACATGAGACCTCTTATGTCGCGAGTTGGAATCATATTTTTTAAATTAATAATTATATTTATGCTCTACTTTTGTATCGAGCACCATTTTTTGAAAATAATAACAAAAATACTAAGGAACCTTGGATTATTTACCTAACCAGTTCTTTCCTATTTTCTATATTTTCACACACACACACACACACACACACACACACACACACACACACACACACATATATATATATATATATATATATATATATATGTAAATTATGTTTTCATTTATGTTAGGTTTTCTTTCTAAATTAAGGCAACTAGTTATATAATAATAATATAAATGTATGTATAAAGGAAAATATCACATTCTTCTAATTCTCCGTTTATTGCACTCGGAGCAAAATCGTAATTAAGAGAATGTGTCCCAAATAAGGAACCCATGAAAAAAATTGCATACAGCGAAGATTTTTTTTCTTTTTGCTCAGGTTGCACTCATTAACCTAAACTGTTAGGTCAAATTATTATTAACATCAAAACCGGTCTCTTCGTTACATACAATATTTTTAATTCGCCAGGCAAATCATCTTTAAATTAAACAGTTTTTTTAATTAACTGCATCAAGGGATCTATCACCTCTGATTAAATTCACTGATATATATATATATATATATATATATATATATATATATGTGTGTGTGTGTGTGTGTGTGTGTGTGTGTGTGTGTAGAGAGAGAGACAGAGACAGAGACAGAGAGCGACGTATACAGATAGAGACAGATGAATTCTACATCACGCTGTTAATTGTTGAAAGAATTTGTATATCTAACAATTTGGAGGAATAATCTGATTCCAATTTGAAATCACTTCCGATGTGATTTTTCTATTAGATGATGACAGAATAGGAATAAATATGAAATATATTAAGGAATTCAAGAGATTATTCTTAGCCTGACGTGCACCACCATATTTTCAAGTATCTTCAAATTGGTTCATAAGTTTTTGAAAAAAAACACACACAAACATACACAGAGGCATACACACGCATATATATATATATATATATATATATATATATATATATATATATATATATATATATATATATAGGCAGGAATTGGCTGGTTAATTTTAATGCCTCTAAAACAAAACTGCTCTCACCACAGGGAACCATCCCTGCCGCCCATTAGAATGTCTGATTTACAACTCCACGAGTGCACATCTTTCCGACTGCTTGGTCTCATACTGTACGCTGACCTGAGATGGAACAAATGATATAATGTAGGGGGGTGAGTTAAATCCGTTGTTAAATTTTGCGGTTTCCTGATTCCATATATTTAACTGAACCTTTCATCAAAAAGAAACTCATTT
>CAHIKZ030000460.1:490000-510000 GCA_903632075.3 Acanthosepion pharaonis
ACACATGCCTAAAAGAGAATTTACTTCCCACGCACACACACACACACAAACACACACATACATACAAACAAACACACACACACATATATATATATATTTATGTATGTATGTATTTATATATATATATGTACAAATAGAAATGATCCATACTTTATTCTATAATAAATAAATATGAATCTCTCTAAGCAGACGATTTTTGTTTTGTTTTAGAATGACCTTCACCTTTATAATTATTGAAAATATAAATACTAAAATTGAACTAAATTGTCACCCCGAATCTACTATTACTTTTATTAGCATTTCACACCAAGCAAGGCTGCAGGGCCACTGGTTCTCTCAATTAGAGTGAAGGTGCGAGAAAAAAATGTGTATAGGGGGAAAGGAAAGGATAAAAGATGAACAGGGTTGAAGACATCAGAAGATGGCGATTAACATTGCATTTACATTTTGATGATGGTAGTTATCAGGGAAGCAAGTAAGCTAAGAGGAGTTCCACAGACGGGAAGTGCGAGAAAAGAAGATTTTGGAGTAGAAGTGAGGTTATATTTTTATACAAAAGCTAGCTTAATATTGAGCACGGAATTGCGGGGTTTAAGCTAGTTAACAATAAAATTTATAATACGGTTTGCTCATCATTTTCTATAATGAATTTATTTTATCGGTGACTTAGTTTGTATTAAACCTTCATATATAGCCTTGTACGTATTATTTTTTTTTTTTCGTAAATTAATTTCGACTGTTAGAAAAAATTATGTCGTCAATATATTTAGTTAGCAATTATTTATCGGATATTGCATTTTAAAATTCAACCGACAAAATCTGTTAAAAGAGTTAACTGTATTTTTCAAATCTTATATTATATATCAGAATCTGGACAGCGGACAAACTGCTAGAATTTATGCATTATGCACATGCAGGTGCAAGTGTATCAGATTTTATTATGCGATTCAATGTTTTTAAAATAACATTGATATTAATCAACCAAAGTGCCTCATCGGCCACAGTCGATATCATTGACAATATCCCGCTCTGAAGTTAATTGTAAAATCTATAAACTATCCAGGGTTTTATTTTAAGTGCTTTGCCATAACTATATACTTTATTTGAATTCAGAGATATCCATCTTCTAGATTGATTGACAATTCCAGATATAGAGTGTTGTCTGCACTGTTAATTAACCCATTAAAGGTGGGTAGGAAGCTATAGATTCATAACTTTCTGAAGGTTATTTTTGTTTAAGTCAACGTGACGAACAGAAGAATCCGAACTCTTTTCGCTGGTTTCCCATCCCGAGACGCTAACCAGCAAATCCTGATTGACCAATGCCAATAAAATTTCAATAAAAAAATCCTCTTTCTAAATTCATTACACGGGGTGATTGAAAAGTAAGTCCCTATTTTATGTATGATGGACTCTCCCATCTAACTATAATTTTTACAAGGCGGGCGAGTCCATCCTACATAAAATAAGAAGTTACTTTTAAACCATCCTGTATATCTCGCCTTAATCATATAAATATTTATTAATTTGATTAAGGGCTGTGAGATGTTTTCATAAAAAGTACAATTTACATTTTCATTTAAAATAAATCCAAACGATAGACCTCATAGAAAGCTGTATTAATATGTATATATATTTGATTAACGGAATACGATAGAGTAGCATATCTGTAATTAACATGAGGTTCTATAAACTAGAATAAACTTTTGTTATTTTCCATGTTATTTTGGGATCTTTCACGTTTATACACTTCATTGGTTTTTCAGATTTTTATTTCTTTGATTTTTCCACTACCGGCACAGTTTTTATTTCACGATATCTCTAGCAGTTTTTACTAAACATTGTCTGTGTCAGTCTTTGTTTAGTATTACATGTTGTAGATTTTATTTAACATTACCTGTTATAGTTATTTTTATTTTATTCAATATTATCTTTATCAATTTTTATTTATAATTACCTTGTGATAGATAGAATGTGAATTTAATTTAATATTTTCTGCTGCAGCTTTTATTTGACATTAGCTTCTTTATTTTTAAGTTACCTATTGTAGTTTTTATTTGACTTTGCCTGTAGCAGTTTCTATTTAAATTTCTATGTAAATTTTATTTAATATTTCTTACTGAAGATTTTATTTAAAATTGCCCGTTGTAGTTTATATTTAGACTACATGTTGTCTTTATTTGGCATTATCTATATTAGTATATTTTATTAAAAATTACAATTTATATTTGATATTGATTGTGACATTTTCTATTCAATATTAACTGATTTAGTTTGCATTTCTTCTCAAAGGTCTTTGTTTGAACGACGCTTTTCGTTCAGATACACATCTCTTTTCGTGTTGGAGCAAACCTTTTTTTCTGTGTTATTATTTTGAAGGTTTGAGGATACTTGCGTTAATCTGGTTCTTGAAAACTTTTCGAGAACATGGCTAACGCAAAATACGTTGGATTATTGTCCATTAGGAAGATATTATTTAGCTTAGAATTCTTCAAACCGCAATAATATTGTCCATAAAATTACAATATTTTTCTGCGTTTAACTTTATACCATAGTCAACCTCGAAGGCGGCTACTGTTTACAATAATACAAGTACAAACATTACTCCCCAACATAGTGACTTTTAAGTTGTTTTTTGTTGGTAATTTCTATGAAGTTAGTATGTATGTATGTATGTATGTATGTATGTATGTAACGTTCGCTTTCTGACCATGAGACCAGGGTTCGAATCTCACCACGGTTGATTTGACAGGAAAGAGATTTCATGATGTTATCGGCCTGGGGGACCTTCCCAGTGTGAAAACTGAAAACCATATTACGTGTTGACCTAAGCTTTGCGAGTGAAATTGGGTAGACGGGGCACTTGGGGAGCCGTCGACAGCTGTGCTAGCATGAAGTCACAAGTCATCGTGAGCGAGGGTTTGAGTGCACTGGTCTTGTTGATAACGCTAGCTAACACACTCTTTCCCAGAAACTGTAACTAAGGTCTGCTCAGCATAGTTGCAGTATAAACAACAGGTGGACTTTGTGAGTGTTGAACAAACACAAATGTGCCTGAGCTAGTAATAGGGATTGGCTAGCCGCCCTGATAGACTGGTAACCTCGAATACGAGTGGCCAGCTATGATTATACTATGTATGTATGTATGTATGTATGTATCTCCACCCGTTCGTATGTATGAAGCTAGTTTGTTTCCACCGTCTTCCTGCATACATTATATCACCTCCTCTGCTCATACAACAACTTCATTTATTAAAGCTCTAAACTTAGTGGCCCTTGTGGCTTTTATTTGTTTAACATTTAGTAAAAAAATATAGTATCCATATCTATCTATCTATCTATCTATCTATCTATCTATCACTTTCTCTAAATATAAAGAGAGGGAGAGAGGGAGATTGACAGTGTTATAGAGAACGCCATAGGCATCTCGAGGAGGTGTAATAGTTAGCAAGCTTGTCTCGCTAGAACATTTACGACTGAATAGTGAGTTCGATGCTCACTGGGTGACGCATATTTTTGGCCATATGCTATATCTGAGCTACGCATAGAAAATCAATATATATAAACACCTTGGGATAGATAGATTGATAGGTAGGTAGGTTAGGATCAGATATATATCAAATATGGATCGGAATGCAACAGAAGAGTGAGACAAAGAACAAAACGGAAACGTTTATTAATTTAACATGTTTCACTTTTATTAAAGATTCATCACAGAATGAGATATGGGAAAAAAATTGAAAGAAGTTCTGATATTTTTACTTTTGGTTAATTATGTTTCACGCGCATTCGACTTGATGAACCCACGTTCGTATAATTTGTGGTGTTCCGAATTCAAGGAGAGACGACGTTCGTTCGACGTTCCTAGAAATTAACGGAGTACAAGCCTAACTAAAAAGCCGAAAAATACTGCTATATGTACATAAGTGTATAATAACTGTAGTTTGTCTAATTATAATTAGATAATGCTAGATACATAGATAATGAATAGGATAAAATAAATAGATAGTCAGACAGACGCACGCACACACAGAGAGATATATATATATATATATATATATATATATATATATAAATATATAAACAGTTTTAAAAACACACACACATATATATATATATATATATATATATATATATATATATATATATATATATATAAAGTTTTAAAGCAACACACTAGTCGTCAGGTACAGACATACTGAAATTAATACACAGAAGTGTATACATACGGTTCCAATAAAATTATAAATCATTTCTATATACGTGTGCGTGTGTAAAGAGATAGATATGAGAGAGAGAGAGAGAGAGAGAGAGAGAGAGAGAGAGAGAGATGGGGAAATATCGAAAAATATTGTATTTTCTTGAAAATCTCGCCTTGTACCATAAAATGGTATCACTTTGAAGATGTCGCTTTCGTTTTTAACAAAGTGTAACCGTGAAAACCCGCCTAAACTTTCATAGGTTAGCGAAACAAGAAAAACCTTACTTGGACCACCTCTTTCTCCTCTTCGTACAGGCACGATCGCCTGACACAGCCTGCAAGAAAACACTGACGCTCCGAAGGCCAACACGATTCTTGGCAGAGTTTACAAAGAAACAATTCTGCTTATGAACGAGAAGCGTTTAAAGTATTTTTTTAAAGAAACTCGAAGCGGCAGAAGGACCTTTTTAAAGACGAATTGTAAAAAAAAGGAAAGACCGGGAAGCAATCAACAGCAGATACAAAAAAAGTGCAGATCAAGTAACTACAGATATAAGTTACATTAGATGTTACACTAAGGGTAAAGAAAGTTGACGACACGCTGTGAAAAAGTGCCAATTATATAAACTCCATTATGGACGGTACACTCACAATTTTTGTAGTCAAATTCACCCCACGCAAGGCAGTAAAGCCACTAAGACACAAGGGTTTACGGCGTGTGAAAGAATAAGAAAAAATAGAAACATTATTATGGAGCGGAAAGACAGAAGTGTAATCAAGAGGACAGTAGATAACGATTAACATTGCATGTAAATTTTTAAAGATCTAAGTTCACTGGAATTCATGGTTGCTTGTTTGGTTGATTTTATTTGCTGGCATATCAACATCTCTATGGGTTATTGTTATGATCCAAGTTCCTTGTATCACGGTGATGGTCCAAGGTTAGAACCAATGAAAGAATAACACGAACACAGGTATGGAATACAAAGATATATGACAACAGAAATATAATACAAAAGAAGTAAAAGTATTAGTAATGACTATCAGATTTGGTTAGAGTGAACTATGTTGGCTAACTTCCAGTGTCCTTACAATATGCTCTCAATTATCTCTCCTCGTCTTATAATGTCTTCATACCTCTTGAGAGGCGCAGTATTTATAATGTCAGGAATAGCCCATTATTATTATGGGTAAGTTCCCATAACAGTTATTTAAAGGCGAAAGCTAAATATTTTGAACACAATTTTATGGCTTCAACTAATGATAAAATGTACTGTTGGTAATTTTCCTATAAAAGATTTTGTTGGTGATACTAATTTAAAATGCATTGTTTGTAATTTTACTATGAATATGTTTCGTTGGTAATTTTTTTATATAAAAAAAGTATTGCTGATACATTTTCTTATGAAAATGTATTGTTATACTTTCATTGTGTTTTGTATTTATTTGAGGATTCATTATTTGCCATAGCTAGAACCCTAACGGGTGTTACCATCTTGAGTCAAGGGTGGAGCTGGGTAAAATAGCAATAAAGAGATGTTTCCAAGCAATTAGAAACCTATTAAGTGATTATTACTATAAAGCGACATGAATTTTTCATGAATAATGCCTATAATGTACTAAACTATACTCAGTGATAATTAGATACAATGGCGATTTGGTTACGAAGTCCCGTTGGCAATTACTGTTTTCTTTCATCTTCTTCTTCTTTAGTATTTATTTACATTATTCCTCATCTTCATTGCCACTGGATCAAACCAACATCTTTATACACTGGGCCATGTGTCCTTGAGGACACTTGTGAATGGATTTTTGGGAACTTAAAAACCTAATGTCTCAGCAACGATATTTTATCAGTGCTCATATTGCAATTTTTCTGTTATTTATTATTTTTGAGCCGATCAAGCATAGATATGAATACAGTATGAAACCAATAATAAGAAGTGCAAGAGAAAAGAATGAATAACAAAAAAATTTCAATATAAGCTCTGGTAAAAAAAAAAATGCAATAATAATAACAGAAAATTGCAATATGAGCACTGTTAAAAAATAGCTGCCAAGACATTAGCCTTATAAGTACCCAAAATTCATACACAGACATCTTCAAGGAGATATGGCCCAGTGGATACAGATATTGGTTAGATCCTGTGATTAGACCCAAAGAGTTGTGAATTCAGTACCAGACCACAGCAGAGGTGAACCAAAATTTGCAGAGTTAAATTAAAGTGAAATAACTGAGAAATCCAGAAGAGGCACTAGATTAATCTACTCGGTTGGATGAAATAAAGGGTTCGTTTCGAAATTACAGTCACCCGAAGAAGGTCGGAGCGTACAACGACCGAAACGTTGTGAGTATGGCAATGAAGATGAGGACTAATGTAAATAAATACTAAAGAAGAAGAAGACAGTAATTGTCAACGGGACTATCTTCGTATCCAAATCATCATTGTATCTAATTAGCATTGTATCTAATTATCACTGAAAATAGTTTAGTACATTATAGGCATTATTCATGAAAAATTCATGTCACTTTATAGTAATAATCACTTAGTAGGTTTTTAATATTGTACGTCGAGATAAAAATGGAGGAAAAGTGCATCATTGAAGAAGAAATAAACACACGACGCCATAACTATTAGCTAATTTTCTTGTATGAATTTGTTCATATAAATTCTAATCTGCCCTCTTTCACGATATATCTGTACGCCTCTCTCTCTATCTCGCTATCATTTTCTTAGGTTATGTCGTTTAAGTAGTTAATATATTTACATTAACTATATATTCATTTACTTTGAAATGGTCTTATTTTTAAAAAAGACATCATTTTTTGAAAATTGTGATTTCTTTTCGTTTATTTTGATTCCCTTTTCATTTTCTTTGCTTATCTTTCGAATGAAATTTCATATTTTTCCATTTTGCCATCAATTCTTTTGCTACTTCTCTTCGTTTATTTGTACACATTTCTACTTTTCCCATCCATTCTCATTATGGCACCTTGCATTTATTGGAAATATTCATAGAAATATGAGTTAATTTTTTCTTATTCAGTTTATTAAACAGGTTGTTAATTTTTTTTTTCTTTAAAACGGAAAATAACTGGGTTGAAAATAATTCACTAAGAATGTACTAAACGATCCTAAAGCAAGGAAAAAGAAAGAAAGGAAAAAGGAAGAAAGGAAAGATAATAACAAAAGGGGGAAAGAAAGGGAAAAAGACATGATATCAAAACAGGCCGCTGGGTGTGGATCAGATGTCGGTCAGAGCCTCTGACTGACCTTAATTTTTGTTGAAAGAATAGAATGGAGATATCGGTCGCGAGCGCTGACCGACATCTTCGTAGAAGAATTCTTATCAAAATAACGAAAGGTAACTTTTAAATTAGAATAATAGAAATGAATTTTACTTTAGTCAGAGAGAAAGTGTCTTTGGGTTGGGGAAGTGACTGGTGAAAACGATATACGGAATTGACCTGTTAAGAATTGGACACCCACGTTAAGAAAGTAGAGATATTTCGACCTAGATAATTAAGATTCTCGGCTATCAGGAAAAACAAAGAGGTAAAAAGAAGAGCAATTGTTTTTGGACCACGGAGGGCGCCAGGAAGGCGGAAAAAGATCCTTTCTAAAAGTCAAGACTAATTAGCAGCGGGCTGTTTGACAAAGTCCAGGTGAGAGAGGGCAAGGATTGTCATTTTGCGTACGTGCAAAAGGTGCGAAATCGGATTTTTTTTTTTTAAAACCAGCACGATGTAACCACACCCGCCAACAAAAGGGAGAGGGTGTTCGGTCAATAACAATTGGTCGAATACAATCACGTGACCGCGGAAGAAGAAGGAAAGAAAACCTCGATCAATAACTGTTGGACGAGGCGGTCACGGGCTGCGGAAAGAAGAGAAAGAAAGGTTCGATCGGGAACGATTGGTTGAGAGCGATCACCTGACATGAGAGAGACTAAGAGAAATAGATATGCGCCGCCCCCCCAAGAGCACTGTGAGAAAGTAGGGGTGAAAACAATAACGATAATGGAAAGTCAAAATTAATACGGCTTTTGAATTATCGAGAAACCCCTGACGCCGACCGACCCACCCCGGTTTGTTGCGGCGTCAATATAAGCAGGACCCCAGTCGGCAGAAATCAGTTGGAGCTGAAGTTGAGTTGAAGTTGGAGTTAGGTTGGGCGTGAGTTGCAGTTCACCCTCGGACGACAGAAGAATCCTCGAAACAAGAAATCCTTCCAGCCCAAGTTGAAGACAAGAAATCTTCCACCGAATTGAGACAAGAAATCTTCCACCAAGTTGAAACAGGAAAACTACCAGCCCAAGCAGACGAAGAAGAAGAAATACAACTCAAGTCGGAGAGAAGAATCAACTGCGAATGATCGATAGAAATCAGCCCCAGTGTCGAACTGAACCACACTCCGACATACATACATGATTCTAGAAAGTAGGTGATTCGACATTTTTCTATTGTGTGATAGAAGCTTGATGCCATAGTCCACAGAGCGGGTCGGGAAATGAGAACACTTTTGTTTTTATGTAACGGACTTTAAGATATAAAAGGTTGTTACCCTTTTTATCAGCAATTTTGTTTGGTGTCGTGAGTTTTTTATTTTATTTGTGTTTTGCCACCTCCGTCGGACTCAACTTGTATCGGCCCCGATCCCTGCTGGTCCTGTCTGTCTAAGATCTAAACACAGCGTGGGTAGACAGACCGGAGATCGGTATAGTTGCTTTAGTGACCAGGTATTGGAAGCGAGTCGGGAAAGGCGAGGCTGGTGATCATCTGACCAAAGGGTTGGAGCGGCACGCTTGGACCCAGGAGGAGCGACCAGGAGGAGCGACGTCACCGTTGGCGCTGCAACCAAAGGATCCGACACTGGGCCAGGTGTGTAACCGTCAAGTGGTGCCGTGACCAGGATTTTTCGGCCTGAGAAGACCACGACCGACCGCCGTTGCTGAAGGTTCAAGCAGAAATCAGAACGACCCGGGACCAAAGGAAAAGAAGGAACAGAGTCGTCTGTAAGGTGGGACACCTTGTTTATTTCCCTACCTCGATTGTTGCTCTCTGTAGACATGTCAGATTATGAGTCGGATAGAGCAGTGGGGGTGAAGAAGAAGTAGGGCGGGGGGTTGTCAGTAGATTTAGGGGGCTGTTGGGTGGACCGAGGGTCCCAGTGTTTGATGGTAGTGGGAAGGAGTTCAGGAACTGGCTGACAATCCTCGAAAAGAGCCGAACCATCTACGAGCTCTCGGACCAGGAAACCCTGTACCTGGCATACGATGCCACAAAGGGAAAAGCGTCGGAGTTCGTAAGGGGACTCTTGGAAAATCATCCCCGCTTGGCCTGGGAAGAAGTAAAAAACTGCTGACCAAAGAGTTCGCCGACGAGGGTACGGCCATAGAGGCCATGAGGGCCTTTTAAAACTAACACAGCTTCGGGAGGAGACCCAGGAGAATTGGGGCCTGAGCGGGAAAGCTATCGTCATTGGCATTCCCCGAAGTGGTCAGGGATAACGCAGTCATGCAGGCCCAACTGGCGGACCTGTATGTGGAAGCTCTGAGTGATGAGCGTGTTCGGCACGACGTCCTGAAAGAGGGACCGCTCAGACTGTCGGCAGCGATAGAGCTGGCCAGAGAGCCAGGGGTATGGGATAAGGTGAAGAGGTGTGGGAAGAAGCAGACACCAAGTCAGGAGGCTGGAAGAAGGGGGTGAGGCGGAAGAACCCCCGTATGGAATCAGAGGGTTAAGGAAGAGGTGGATCGGGCAGAAATATGGGAGGAGGACCCCAATAGAAGGGCATGGTCGACCAGGCATGGCTTTTTATAAGCCCACGCCGGGTCGATATGGGCTGGTCTATTGGACCTGTGGGGTACGAGGACCACAGGGCGGCGGAATGTCCGACGAAGTGGGGGTTGCCCCCAGACTTCGATCGGGACAGATGCACCAGGTGTGGTAAGAAAGGACACCTGGCCAAGTGGTGCGGGCTGAGGAAGGGTGCCCCACCAATATTAACAAAGAAGGCCGAGCCCAAGAAAAGCCAGCGGGCCACCCCAGAATTAAGAGGGAGGGTGGCCCAGTTAAAAAGAAGAGAAATAAAGGCTTGGACCAGTGGGTGGGCGAACCGCTTGGATAGGGGACGGGTTACCCCGAGGATAGACACAAGGCCAACCCAGTTAAAAAGAGAAAGAGCAAGATGTTGGACATGTGGTCGGATGGGCCACTTTGCGGCAAGCTGTCCGACAAGAAGGTGCTGGCTTTGCAGGAGGCCAGGACACCTGAGAAGAAACTGTATTCTTAGAAACGGCCACGAGAGACCGAGAGAGGTCCGGCCGGGGTCGCCCAGGTGCAGGGGGCGCAGAACTCCACCTCATAAAAAAGAAATGAAGATGAATTATTATTACCGGCGCCTATGGCTGGGTTAACCCAAAGGTGGGGACCCAGGAAGAAGAAAGCCCAGGTGTTCTCTTCGGTAACGCAAGAGAGAGAACTATCCTGTAAAGCAGAGATAGGTGGTAGAGAGATGAGGGCTTTGGTGGACACAGGAGCATCTGTGTCATTGATGAGAGAGGAAACATACAGGCGGGTGAAACGGAAGAGAAGGTTACGGGAAGCGGACATAGAGATCACGCAAGCAGATGGGGCCCCCCTGGAGATAAAAGGGATGGTGAGGCTCCCTGGTGAGGATTGGGAGGGTGAAAGCACCCAAAATTTTTATGTAACCCCCGACCTATGTACAGAGGCAATCTTTGGGAGAAGATTGGCTCCGGGAGCCAGAGGGCCCAGATTGAGTTTAATCCTACTGTGTTGGTGGTGAACGGCGAGAGAACGCCATTGGGATGCCCACCAGAGGAAGAGATAACCATAGTGGTGGAGGAAGATGTAAAGTTACCTCCTAGGACCGCAGTGTCGGGAAAGGGTAGGCTAATGTCAGAAAAAAAAGTACGGAGAGGACCTCTGCAGTTGGTCCCTGTAGAAGGAAAGGGCCTAGAAGATAACGAGGTAACCCTATGCGAAACGGTAGTGGAGGCAGCCGAGTTGGTGCCCATAATGATGGTGAACCAGGCCCAAAAGACAATAAAGGTTAGGAGAGGGGAGAAGATAGAAGAGCACTTCCCCACGAACTCTGAATCGGGTGAGATTCGAGGAGGAACGAAGGAAGCTAGTAGAGCAAACAAAAGGAATCTTAGATGAGGATATATTAGCACCGGATCAATTTAGAACCAGAGTGGGGGGTCTGTTAAGGAACAATCGAGATGTGGTAGCCCAGTCAGATAAGGAACTAGGTCAGACCCACACAGTCGAAATGAAAATCGACACCGGAGACCACCCCCCTGTAAAATTAAAACCCTACCGAACACCTATACATAAAAGACCCCTTGTAGAAGAGGCAGTAGAGGAAATGTTGGAAGCTGGGATGATCGAAAGATCGATCTCTCCTTGGAGCTTCCCAATAGTAATAGTAGGTAAGAAAGATGGCGGCCACCGTTTCTGTGTAGATTTTAGAAAGCTGAATTCTATATCGAAGCCGTTGGCGGTGCCATTGCCATTGATAGACGACATTTTGGCATTATTAGGGAAGGCAAAGTACTTCTCTACGTTGGACTTGAGGTCCGGGTATTGGCAGGTAGCCCTGGATGAGGCTGACAAGGAGAAGGCCGCATTCGCGTGTCACCTGGGACTGTTTCAGTTCAGAGTGATGCCATTCGGTTTAGCTAATGCCCCGGGAGTCTTCCAACAGCTAATGTCAATAGTGTTAGGAGGATACGAGAGCTTTGCCATGGCGTATTTAGACGATATCTTGATATTCTCGGAGACAGTGGAACAACACTTTTTTCATTTAAGACAGGTGTTGGGAAGGTTGAGGAAACACGGATTAAAATTGAAATTGTCAAAGTGTCAGTTTCTGAGGGAAGAAACTAGGTATTTGGGCTTCGTCATAAACGGAGACGGTATTAAACCCGACATGGATAAGGTAAAGGTCATAAGGGAAATGCCAGAGCCTAAGACAGTGAGGCAGGTAAGAGGTTTTATAGGAGCCATAGGCTACTACCGGCGCTTCGTCCCGGCATTTTCAAGAATTGCCATACCGCTAGTGGCCCTGACGAAGAAATACGCTAGGTTCAAGTGGACAGAGGACTGTCAACGAGCATTTGACTCGCTAAAGGAACAGTTGACCACCGTTCCACTGCTGACGTACCCAGACCTCAGCAAGCCCATGATATTATACACGGATGCCAGTGAGCGGTGTGTGGGG
Organism: Acanthosepion pharaonis; assembly: GCA_903632075.3. Classification (NCBI taxonomy): domain Eukaryota; kingdom Metazoa; phylum Mollusca; class Cephalopoda; order Sepiida; family Sepiidae; genus Acanthosepion; species Acanthosepion pharaonis. The sequence goes on from CAHIKZ030000460.1 coordinate 502,454, forward strand.
GCAGTGCTTGCCCGGCCGTGTCCTGGTGGGGAGGGACCGGTGCCGGGCGTGCCAGAGGAGGTGCCGATGTGCTTCCTCTCCCGTGGGCTCTCGGAGACACGGCGGGGGTGGCCAGTGGTGGAGAGGGAGGCGTGTGCTATCATGTATGCTCTCCAAAAACTGGACTACTATTTAAATGGTGCGGTCTTCACTATAAAGACAGACCACAAGCCTCTGCAGTACCTATTGCAGGCAGAGTGGACAAATAATAAGAAAATTCAACAGTGGGCACTTAAGTTAAGTGGCTACCACTGTAAGATAGAGTATTTGGCAGGAAGGAAAAACACGCGCAGATTTACTCTCAAGAATACCGAAGCAACTGGAAGAAAGATCTGTAAAGGTAGAACAGGGAGTAGATGATAAAGCCTATAGAATAGGAGTAATTAACTCTAATAAGCTAAAAGATCGCCCTATGTTAGAATCGGACGAAGAAGGGACGCCCAGATAATAACCGATCCCTACTGGACGGAAGGAATCGGAAAGGAGCAAGCAGACAGTGAAATAGCTGCTCTAAGAGAGAAGGTGAAGGCAGGAGAGACCACCAAGTATGCCATAATAGAGGAAAGGCTGTATTATCTCTCAGGAAGGGATGAAGAAATCAAACCCAAGTTGTATGTGCCCAAAAGTTTAAGACCAGAGATATTGGAACAGTGCCACGAGAGGTTGGGTCACATGGGAATTGATAGGACATGTGATCTCATAGGAAGAAAGTACTATTGGCCCAAACTGTACGGAGAAGTCACTAACTATGTTCGAGTTGTGTAGTGTGCCAGTCGCAGAGCAGAAGGCAGGAAATGGCACCCTTGGAGGAAACAGACGTACCAAACTTCCCTTCGAGAAAGTGAGTATGGATGTATCAGGACCATATGGGGAAACTGCACAAGGAAACAACTATATAGTGAGTTTTGTCGATTGGCTAACAAATTGGCCTGAGGCATTTTGCAGTACCAGACAAGAAGGCCAGAACTGTGGCCGGGTTGATAATAAGCGAAATCTTCCCTAGGTATGGTGCCCCTGTGCAATTGGTAACAGATAATGGCACGGAGAATGTGAACAGCATCATGAGAGAGGTTTTGACAGGTTTGAATGTAGAGCACATAAAAACATCCCCATATCACCCCCAGGGAAATGCTAAAGTGGAAAGGTTTCATAGAACCTTGGGAGATGTATTGGCCAAGTTGGTCAGAGAAAACATTGGAAATTGGGACTTGTATTTGACGCAGGTTCTGGAGGCCGTGAGGTTTACGATAAACGAAACCTCCAGATTTTTCCTTATTTTTGTTGTTTGGCAGAGACGTGGTCCTGCCTGTAGATAACCTACTGAAGCCCCGAAGAAGGTATATGGGAGAAGATCATCATCAACTATTGCTGGAACAGCAGCATAAGATATTGGTACAGGCCAGAAGAAGAATAAAGAGGGCCCAGAAGAAAAGAAATGAGAGGGTGAATGCTGAAAGAAAGGTGGTAGAATTGAAGGTTGGAGACCCTGTCTACTATAAAATCCACCAGAGAGAAGGAAACTGGACCAGAGATGGGAACCGTACTACCGGATAGTAGAGCAGACGGGCCCAGTATCATATGTAATATGGGATCAAGTGGCAGGACGAGCGAGGAGGGTTCATGCCAATGATCTGAAGAAGGCTGAAATAGCTAACCTGGAAATGAGCGAGCCGGGGCCTAAGAAGACAAGGAAAAGGAAGGTAACTCTGGTTGAACCGGAAGGAATGGAGACGGAGGAAGACTCCGAAGAAGATGAGGAGATAGGTCGACTTGACCAGATAAACGAAGCAGTCCGAGGACAGATTTGGAACCCTCAGCGGGGATTAGCGATGTTCAGTCGTCGACTGAATCAGTGCAGAGAAGACCCCAGAAATCGCCATCGCACCCCATGTCCGAAGAAAAGGAAGAAAAAGACGAAGAGGTCCAAACAAGCAGTCGAAGGCTTTAAAAGGAGGCACCCTGAACAGGACGAAGGGTCCAGCGAGGGAGGAGGAGGATCAAAATACCCCTTTCCCAGCTTAGGGAAAGGATAAGGAACAGGAGAAGTTTAGACATAGAGTCGAGAGGTATTGAAGACATTCAAGGCGAAGACTCTAAACAGAAAGAGGAATCAGAGGATGAAGAAGAGGACAAAAAACCTCCTGGACGGGAGTTAAACACAGAGAGAAGGTTAGAGGTTGAGCAGGAATCACCTCGGAAGATGAGATCAGGGAGGGAGAAGAACCCCAAATCTCAGTAGAACAAAAGGGCTGTGCAGAATAGAAGCATTTAGTGTCAACAGATAACGACACTGGCTCATCCAAGATCCTATTGGCTGACTATGGTAGATGTGAGTGGAGGGGATGGAGATGCGGGCTGCACCTCACGAGGAACGGAAGATCATTGGCATTATTGATTGGCCACCAGTGGTGTCATGAAGTACGACCTTTAGAGTGGGCGCCACGCACACCTGACCAGACCATTCTGTCTGCTAGGGGTTAGTTAGAGGAGGGAAGAGCCGAACTAAGAGGAAAGTTATGAAATGATTGAGTGAAGAGTCGAGCGAGACTAAGTGATTGTGAAGGATTTGTTACCTTTCAGGAATGATAGCAAGGTACAAGGTGGAAGCAGACTACATAGCATTAAATTCGGGGAGGACGAAATTCATGTTACTATCAGCTGAAGAAGCTAGAAGGTGTAGAGATGATACCCCAGGGACCTGTACCTCGTTAAGCCCTATCTATAAAACTGGTAACCGCAGACTGTGCATACTAGAATTGTTTGAAGGAGAGGGAAGGAATCAAAAAGAATCTGCCAAGTAGAGGTATTAACAAACTCGGCATTACCACAAGCTATCAGTGTTTCAGACGGGGTGTGGGCAGTAGCCACACAGAAACATATCAGCCTGTCTAGGGTATGTGGGGAGAGTCCACAAGGACATTAAGAATAAGGCCACCGTTATCCCTGGTGTCGCTACCCAAGGGATGTTCGGCGGTTGGGGTGTCCATCTCCTTGCCCCCTATTACCAGATGGAAGAAAGGTATGAAGAAAAAGATTCACTCATAGAGATGATTGGTAGAGGCTTAGTCAATTGTACAGAATTATGGGGAGCCGATAGTAAAGAGATTCTCTAATGTCACCTTAAATAAGATGCCAGTATTAATGAAGCCAATAGAAAAGATCGATATGGATCACTTAAGGGATAAGTTAAGTGCGTTGGGAGACGAAGGTGTAGCTTGGGAAGACGATGAGCAGATCGCGATAAGTTGGTCAATAGTAATGGGTACATTCCTAGTTATAGCCCTCGGGGTGTAATAATATGGAAGATTAAGAGTAAGAGAAGATTAGCGAACGACAGTCTAGTGAGCATGCAACAACTCGAGAGGGAGACGCCGAGCGGTGTTCCTCACTCAGACAGGACTGGCGAAGAAATTGCTGGAAGACCAATGGAGGAGGCTGGCGTGAGACCACCACGTGCGGCGGAAAACCTCCCACAGCAGAGAGGAAAACATTGACCAAGAAGAACAAACCCTAATGAACACATCTGCACCTACAGACACACGCACACATTTCATTGCATGTAGAACAGAAGAAAATGAAAAGAACATTTCATTGCATGTAGAACAGAAGAAAATGAAAAGAACATTTCATTGCATGTAGAACAGAAGAAAAATGAAAAGAACATTTCATTGCATGTAGAACAGAAGAAAATGAAAAGAACATTACATTGCATGTAGAACAAAAGAAAATGAAAAGAACATTTCATTGCATGTAGAACAGAAGAAAATGAAAAGAACATTTCATTGCACGTAGAACAGAAGAAAATGAAAGGAACATTACATTGCCTGTAGAACAAAAAGAAAATGAAAAGAACATTTCATTGCATGTAGAACAAAAGAAAATGAAAAGAACATTTCATTGCATGTAGAACAAAAGAAAATGGAAAGAACATTACCCTTGCATGTTAGAAAGTAGAATAGAAGTGCATGAGACGAATGCATGGTGCATGTTAAATGATGTAATTGGGTTTAGGTGTCATTTACGGGTAAATGACAAATCGGTTAGGGGAGGATTATGGCACCTTGCATTTATTGGAAATATTCATAGAAATATGAGTTAATTTTTCTTATTCAGTTTATTAAACAGGTTGTTTTTTTTTTTCTTTAAAACGGAAAATAACTGGGTTGAAAATAATTCACTAAGAATGTACTAAACGATCCTAAAGCAAGGAAAAGAAAGAAAGGAAAAAGGAAGAAAGGAAAGATAATAACAAAAGGGGAAAGAAAGGAAAAGACATGATATCAAAACAGGCCGCTGGGTGTGGATCAGATGTCGGTCAGAGCCTCTGACTGACCTTAATTTTTGTTGAAAGAATAGAATTGGAGATATCGGTCGCGAGCGCTGACCGACATTTTCGTAGAAGAATTCTTATCAAAATAACGAAAGGTAACTTTTAAATTAGAATAATAGAAATGAATTTTACTTTAGTCAGAGAGAAAGTGTCTTTGGGTTGGGGAAGTGACTGGTGAAAACGATATACGGAATTGACCTGTTAAGAATTGGACACCCACGTTAAGAAAGTAGAGATATTTCGACCTAGATAATTAAGATTCTCGGCTATCAGGAAAACAAAGAGGTAAAAAGAAGAGCAATTGTTTTTGGACCACGGAGGGCGCCAGGAAGGCGGAAAAGATCCTTTCTAAAAGTCAAGACTAATTAGCAGCGGGCTGTTTGACAAAGTCCAGGTGAGAGAGGGCAAGGATTGTCATTTTGCGTACGTGCAAAAAGGTGCGAAATCGGATTTTGTTTTTTTAAAACCAGCACGATGTAACCACACCCCGCCAACAAAAGGGAGAGGGTGTTCGGTCAATAACAATTGGTCGAATACAATCACGTGACCGCGGAAGAAGAAGGAAAGAAAACCTCGATCAATAACTGTTGGACGAGGCGGTCACGTGGGGCTGCGGAAAAGAAGAGAAAGAAAGGTTCGATCGGGAAACGATTGGTTGAGAGCGATCACCTGACATGAGAGAGACTAAGAGAAATAGATATGCGCCGCCCCCCCAAGAGCACTGTGAGAAAGTAGGGGTGAAAAACAATAACGATAATGGAAAGTCAAAATTAATACGGCTTTTGAATTATCGAGAAACCCCTGACGCCGACCGACCCACCCCGGTTTGTTGCGGCGTCAATATAAGCAGGACCCCAGTCGGCAGAAATCAGTTGAGCTGAAGTTGAGTTGAAGTTGGAGTTAGGTTGGGCGTGAGTTGCAGTTCACCCTCGGACGACAGAAGAATCCTCGAAACAAGAAATCCTTCCAGCCCAAGTTGAAGACAAGAAATCTTCCACCGAATTGAGACAAGAAATCTTCCACCAAGTTGAAACAGGAAAACTACCAGCCCAAGCAGACGAAGAAGAAGAAATACAACTCAAGTCGGAGAGAAGAATCAACTGCGAATGATCGATAGAAATCAGCCCCAGTGTCGAACTGAACCACACTCCGACATACATACATGATTCTAGAAAGTAGGTGATTCGACATTTTTCTATTGTGTGATAGAAGCTTGGTGCCATAGTCCACAGAGCGGGTCGGGAAATGAGAACACTTTTGTTTTTATGTAACGGACTTTAAGATATAAAAGGTTGTTACCCTTTTTATCAGCAATTTTGTTTGGTGTCGTGAGTTTTTATTTTATTTGTGTTTTGCCACCCCGTCGGACTCAACTTGTATCGGCCCCTGATCCCTGCTGGTCCTGTCTGTCTAAGATCTAAACACAGCGTGGGTAGACAGACCGAGATCGGTATAGTTGCTTTAGTGACCAGGTATTGGAAGCGAGTCGGGAAAGGCGAGGCTGGTGATCATCTGACCAAAGGGTTGGAGCGGCACGCTTGGACCCAGGAGGAGCGACCAGGAGGAGCGACGTCACCGTTGGCGCCGTAACCAAAGGATCCGACACTGGGCCAGGTGTGTAACCGTCACATCATTCTTTCAGAATTTTAAAACGTCTACCAAAATTTTATACTTCAAATTTTTCTTCCTTTTTATTTGCATCTTTTTTTTTTCTTTCACTTCCATTTGATATTCAATACTATCATATGTACATTTTTTTTCTTTCACTTCCATTTGATATTCAATACTATCATATGTACATTTTACCTTCCATCTCAAATGTCTTCTATTCTTTATTTCTTCGTTTATATTTTTTCAAATTATTCTCAATTTACGTTTTTCTTTCTCTTTCTCTTTTAATTGCTTTCTTTCTTTTTCCTTCAATCATTCAGGCTTCAAATTTTTATTATCGTGATTTTCTTTTAAATTAATCAATACTGACCTAGCATCTGCAATATTACCGGTCTTGAACTAACACCTCGGCGTTAATCATTTCCCCACCTGCGTTACTTAGCTTCTCTTTGTGATTTCTACAAATATTTTCATTAAAAAAATGTTCAGATATTCTTTCTTCTTTGCTGCCTTGACTTCACGGATTTAAACACACTACTCACTTGGATACTTACGGCCATATCCAATTGAAACACCTATTCTCGAAGGATCACCGAAGCTATGCAACGTCGGGCCTAGATGGTATCGAGATGGGTGACCTCTTGGGAATACCAGGTGCTGTAAACTTAAATTTGCGTTTATTTACATTATTCGGACTGTTATCCTTGTCTTCATTGCAATATTCACAGCGATAGGGCGCTTGCAAGCAACGGCCTTCTTCACGTGATGGGGATTTCGAAACGAAAACATTATATTGTCGTCCGGGGTAGACTATTGTTGTCCTACATGCCCGGCCTCTTCCGGATGTCTCAATTATTTACCTTTAACTCAACTCTCCAAGTTTTGAGGCTCACCGTTTCTGTAACCTGGTATTGAACTCACAACTCTTTGGGTCTATTCACTGGATCTAACCCGCGTCTTTATCCATTGGGCCATGTGTCTTTGTGGACACATTGTCCACTGCACAGTTCACAGCAGTGGTGAACCAAAACTTAGAGAATTTAGTTAAAGTTATCTGAGACATCCGGGAAAGTCTTGGCATGTGGAACTAGAACAATGTACGCCGGTGGACGAAATAAAGGGTTCTGTTCGAAATCCAATCACCTGAAGAAGGGCGAAGCGTACAACGGCCGAAACGTTGTGAAGATGGCTATGGAGATTAGGATAACAGTTCAAATAATGTAAATAATGTGAATAACCCAAATGCCTCATCTCAGAGATATGAACAAATATTGGATGTGCGGGTTTTCTAATATATAAAGAACTCTGAGAGTCGAGTTCCAATTCCAATCGGGTTTGTTATTGTTATGGTAATTTACCCACGCCCACATGGATTCTCCCAGCTAGAATTAGGATCAGGTACTACCTTTTAGGGAGGTAAGTTTCCAGCAGTCATCTCTGACAGTCAGACCGAACATTCTTGCTGTAACACTATCGTTTGTAAATGTTTCTATTACTGTTTTTTGTTAATATATTAACATGTTCCTCGCTTTGTGTCTCTATTTCTGGCTCTAACAGTTCTATTCAT
>CAHIKZ030000460.1:515000-527500 GCA_903632075.3 Acanthosepion pharaonis
ATATATATATATATATATATATAAGTCTGTTCGCATCTCTATCTCTTGATCTATCTAAATCTGTTCGCATCTATCTATCTCTCTATCTATCCATCCCGGTTTCTTTCTTTCTTTTCTTTCTTTTTTCTTTCTTTCTTTTTTTCTTAGTCTCCTAGTCTGTTTCTTTCTATCTATCTATCTATCTATCTATCTATCTATATATATATATATATATATATATATATATATATATATATATATATCTTCGGTGATTTTAATGCGCAGCATGTCACCTGGCTCAAAGATCCTAATGTTATTAAAGTTCCCGGGATTCAGGCATAACAAGTTTCTATTCCTCAATCCCTTACTCAAATCATAGATTTTTCTACCCGTTTCTCTTACAAATCAGAACAACAGGATACCCTATTTGATTCATTTCTTTCCTCCTCTCCTCGCACTTGCCGAATTTCGCAACACTTTTCTCTTTAAACTCGGATCACACGGTAGTATCAATTGATATTTCATTCCAATAATATATTAAACAGGAACCTTCTATTCATAAATCCTCTTTTCGTAACCAGCTTTCTATTCGGGACTCACTCCGTGATTTTCCTCGCGAGGACCCCTTGGACTGATATTTTTAAACCTTCAAATTGAGAATTGCATTACTGAGCTTTATACTTGGATGCTTTCATTCCTTCTCAGAAATAGCAAGTGAAACGTTTCTATGGTTCACACCAGCATGTTCTGCCGTTATAGCCCACGAAAAACACTTTTTTGCGGGTATATCAGCCCGACTGTTCCCATCACAACAGACGACTATATTGTTGATGCTGGTAATAAATGTAAACGACTCGTCGAAGAAGCTGAGTTTCTGTTTGATGAAAGAATGAGGCACTATATTACATCTAAAACTTTGGCTCTCGTGAATACTGGCGGCTCTGTAAGAGTGTATTAAATCAGTTTAAATACTCTGTCCTTTCTTCAAACAATTTGAGGGGTTTCGTCCGTAAATTCTCCTTAAATTCTCCTTTGACACAACAGCAGTATCCCTGCCTAACATCCCACTAAGAACTGATATCTGTCAAGTGATATACATATAACACCTTTTATGGTTTCATCTCTAAACTGGATTCCCACAAAGCATATGAAGCTGATGGTATCCCTGTAATAGTCATTAAGAAGTGTGCTTCCGAACTGGCTCCTGTTTTCCCTGAACTGTATAATAAGAGACTTGCCGCCTTTTGCTTTCCTGATTTCTGGAAGTCCTCATATGTTTTCCCACCTAAGAATCCTGGTGAACCGTCCGACCCTTCCAACTATCGGCGTATTATGCCTCTATATCTTTTTGGGAAACTCCTAGCGACCCTAATCAATGCTGAATTGGTTAGGCATTTCACATAACAGGGGCTATTTAAAGACACGCAATATGGCTTTCGTTTCTCCAGGTCAACTTCTGATAGACTCATGGTAATTCCGGAAACAGTCAGTCACGCTCTTGATATGTATAGTGAAACCTGGATGTAGGTTTGTATATCGCGAAAGCTTTTTACATGGTTTGGTATATAGGTCTTCTCTACAACATGATAAGTTACGGTGTCTTCGGACAAAGGTTTGAACTGGTCTCATCATTCCTATCAAATCGTGAAATGTAAGTGTTGTATCCTAGGGAAGGTAGCTGAATAGAATAACCACACGAAGGTTGGTAATGAACGCGTAGAAAAAGTAGTCAACTGCTAGAAGTGAGTCAAGTGAATTCCACAATTAATTTCCAACTGTAGAATATCTACCAATCCCAGCACGCGGTTAGATGTAGCACAAGGTCGAATTTAATGTTGGGTATCCGAGCCCGTAGGCTTGGCTAAAAATTCCCCGTAGACCTCTTATAAAACGGGGTCGGGTAGCTGTTTCCCGAAACGTGATTCTACCCTTTGACATACCCTCGTCTCAGGATCCTCTCTGCCTTCGGGCAGAGAGTTTGACCAGCAGAGCTGAAGACGAATCTTCAACTATAAATCAATATAAAGTATTTACTACTGTATTTATGTGAATGGGGATATACCCATTATCGTCCGTATACATGCCACAACAATAAGTAATCCTGAAACACCACTCTTCTGTTTCCTTTCTTACTAAAGCAGATGCCTCTCAGGGTCCCATCATTTGTTCTATTTTGTCTTTAAATTTCATTAATGGCCTTATCGATGGCATTCAACTTGGTGTCTACGCCGGGGACACAAACATTTACTCCAGCTGCGCTAGTAAGTCTGGTCAGTTTGACGAGGTCAAAATAATAGGTGATATCCAAAACGACATAAAGTCTGTTGTAAGCTGGGGTAAAAGATGGCTTTAACGCCACCAAAACTAAACCGTTCTCTAGTAATCATTTAGGAGTCTCTTCTCTGCACTCCATCACCATGTCTGATATTGATACCCAGAAGAATGGCTCGCCTTCTCGGGATAACGTTCTCGGTTGTCATGAAGTGGAAAAACTATATTGAATTCATTGATAGGTCAGCAGCCAAGAAAGCTGGTTCACTGTGTCGTGCCAGAGATTTTTTTCTCCAGAATCTATCTTATATATCTATAAGTAGACCATTTGACCATGCTTAAAATATTGTTTCCACGTATGATCCCGTGCTCTTGATATTTACATAGAGAATTTAAATAAAATCCAATAAAATATCACGAATATTATTGGCCCTGTTCTGGCGTTTCGGCTTCACTCTTATTCCCACAGGTTGCCTTAATTTCCTTTTCAATAAACACTTTCTTGATAATTGTTCGGATAAGTTCTTCGCTCTGGGTCCTGGACTCTTTGAATTACTAGACTGGCAAAGATGTCTCACCAATTTAGAGTTTAGTTGGCTACATGTAACAGTAAATTCTATTCTAATAGTTTCTTTTCTCGCAATTCTTGCTTGTGGAATTCCCTTCCGTTTCCATTCTTTCCATCCAAATTTAATCTGCAAAAATTAAAATGTAATGTCAATCGCTATCTACTGTCCTGATTTCTCTTCTTTTGTTCTCGTTCCCCTGTAATGAAACCATGACTTTTGTATATATGTATGGATGCATTTATATCTTGGAATATGGCACTTTCTCGTTACAGTATGCTAGTCATTGTAAGGAAACTGTCATTGAGAATGTCGAGATATTTATCCGCAGTAATTCTACGATTAAGACTGATAATAGGACCAGAAGAATATCAGGAAATTGCCGCCCAAATCAGAACTGAGCCACTTCCATGTTGTTCCCTGTTTGTAGAAAATATCATCAGGCCAAAGAACGTTTTTCTATTTCTCGATATTTTTGTGATTGTCACATCATTTTTTGGGGAACTTAACGTTTGACTTTTTGATCAGAGGTTTAGAAATCGCAATCCCTTTCGTGGATACCAGATTTGTGGATTTTCTGACGTACTGCGCATGTAGAAACTTTATTGGTTAGGTGAGTAATGAGTTCTGATGTCATTTATGCTGCAATAGCTTTATGATTTTTTTGCAATAATTTGTTTTTAAAGCTCGTCGGTCTATTTCAGTCAGCTTTGGTTTCCATTCCATCTCTTTGCTGATAATGTTTTGCCTTGTTTTATGTAACCTGTCATAACCATGGACACTACAGCTCATGACACATTTCAATAATTCATACGTTTTCGTAACAGATGCTCCTGCTAATCGAGCACCAACTAATTGTCTTCTTTGAAAATCCGACAGGCTTTTTAATATGTAACTTTTTACCTGAAGATAAATTATGACTTCATTAAGTGGAAAACCAAGGTAAAGGATTAAAGTGATGGCGGTTTGATGTTTAGAAAAGGCTGGAACTGAAAAAAAATTGCTTCTATTGCAAGCTGTTCACATTATCTCTCTATCTATCTCATTCTATTAATATTATTCTATTAATATTATTCATATGTTTTAGTCGATGGGCATTTAAAACTTCTTGGAAAATGCATGAGGAAATTATTTTATGATTGGGAAGTATGTCGTGCTTTTCTATCGAAGTTTTAAAATTCTTTTTTAATTGCCATAAATCTTGTCAACATTGAAGTAACGACAAACATAATCCAGCATGGTTGCAAGAATGAGGATCATATTGTTACTTTCATAAAATTTCGGGAAAGTCTCAGCAATTTAAAAACAGAAAACTCGTTTCTAAGAAGGACGAGAGGTGAAAACGCATTAACTCTGTATTTTTATAATTGATGTTTAGTCCTTTATTCTTGCGATTCTTTATTACATTGTCTACTGTTTTCTTTCTGTATATAGTATCAACACGTGTGATCTCTCATATTACAATTGTGTCCAGCAATCAGAAGACCCAGTGTAACTTCTAGTTCTCTTCGTACTCTCTCGTTGCATTGGTTAAATATATCCCGCGAGAAGATGCAATCTTTTTCCTTGTGACCCCTTTTATTTTTTATATTTGCTCAATTCCTATGTTATCCTTATGCAAGCGGTTTGTTCCCAGTAACTGTTAAGGATTATTCAAATATACAGGGTGCGATGGATAAATTGTCGTCGAAATTATGCAAAAAAAAAAAAAAAAGAAAAAAAAGAAGGAAGATAACACTGATATCTCATATTGATATTAACCAAAATTACACAGAAATATCTTGAAATAAATATCTTGAGTAAATTCATTCAATAAGATCGCCACTGGTTTCAACCGCGGTCTCCGGACGACTTCGGAATCTCCTGCACCTCTTCTGGGCGGTCTCCTTGTTTAAGATGGAGAATGCTGCTATAATCTTTGTTCATCTTTGGTGTTACAAGGAGTTTTGTTGGTATCTCACTCAACTTCGCTCTGCATATATTAATTAAGGGGATTGCATTCTGGAGAGTTAGGTAGCTAGATGTAAGGGGTGATGTTGTTGCAGAAATTATCTGACGGCCATGACTGTTTTCTGCCTGTGAGGCATTGTGTAGAGTCATGTTGCCAGATATAGGGTCTTTCAGCAGACGCCCTCTTGACTCAGGGTAGCATTGATCCTGAAGTCGTGTGAGAAGAAGAATCGAGGTATAACATTGCCATCACTACTGATCACTTCAAAGACCATTCAACTCTTTCCGAACCCTATGCACTGTCTTCAGCCATGACTAGTTTCTACTTCTTGTGTGACATGGTGCAGAGTCCTGTTGCCATACATAGGGTCCGACAACAGCCACCCTATTGACCCAGTGCAGCACTATCTCTTCAAGCACTTGTAGGCCTACATGTAGAGTCTATGTCTCTGTGGAAAGATGAAGGGAGGCATCACCCCAAACACTATGATATTGACAAGATATATAATCTAGCTCTTTCCGAATCCACTGCACTGTCCTCGGGTTGACACCCAAACACGCTGAAATATTCGTACTGGAGCTTCCGGTGCGAATACCAATCAGTTCAGAAAGCCGTTTCGAAATTTCTGGCAGAGTGAATTGGGCCATAGTACTCTTTTTCTCACAGACGATGCCTAGTTGACCCTACTATATACTGTGCAGTCGATAAAATCAAAAACAATATACCCACTGGACCCTGTATTTCCAATTTTATAATAATAAATAAAGTTTTCCTTACAGTTTCAGTTGTCTTGTAATTGATTAAATACGATTGACTATTCTATATAAACGGAGAAAAGGACATCACAGTCAAAATATTTAAATCCCTCCCCTGAGCCTTTTCTCTCTATATATTAGGTTGGTGCAAAAATAATGACGTGATAATGTCGTTTTTGGATGTATTTTTAACGTAAAAAAACGACATCATTGCGTCCTTATTTTTGCACCAACCTAATATATATATTCATGACAATTGTCAGATGAGCTTTCCTCTTTCGTAACTATTCTAACTTTAGGTGCCGTGTTCCTTCAGAACGTAGGCGATCATAGCCCTCTCCATCTTCCTGTTTCTTGTAGTTCTTAATATGTCTTGTCTATTTGCTATTTCTCAAGCTTATCAAGTCCGTTACACGCTGCTTTCTTCTTTCCCTCAATCTGTCCTGTCAGTATCATGTTTTCCAAGCCATCCTTCCTCATTTTGAACCCCAGAAATTTCAACTGCCTCTTCCTGATGTTAAGTATAAGTTTCCTCTTTGTTTATATTCATTCCAAAACCTGGCAGTTGTTCACGTATAGTATCCTCAGTATCTTTCTGTAAAACCACAGTTCTGTTGCTTCAAGTCAATTCTTCATCTTTGAGGAGATTCGCTGCTATACTGGAGGTCAGATATCACGTAACAGTTCAATGTTCTTATATTTATTTTAACGAAATTTTTCTGTCTCTTAATAGTCTGCTTAGCTTTTGGAATACATGTTTGACCATTCCAATACATCTCCGGGTCTCGCTGTCGTACTTTCCGTTCTCTGTTAGAACAATTCCCAGATATTTCAGTTTTCGGTAGCTGCTTGATTTTAGCATCCTCGACCTGTAATTTGCATTTTGAGCTCATCCTTATGCTGATAACCATGCACTGTGTATTCTTGTAATTTATACTTCTCACTTTCGTTCGCTAGCTGTAGGAGGTTTTATAGTTTTATAGTTTCTTTTCCATGTCTGCTATCAGCACTGTGTCATCTGCATATCTTATATAGTTAAGATTACTGCCGCCAAGAAAGAATCCTGATAGGACTTCTAATTCTCCCAGAATTGTCTCAATAGAATTACCTCCGCTTATTAAAACGTGCAACTAGATTGTTAGCGAGGTCTTATCAGTTTGCTGTTGAAATTTCTAAGTAAAGGTTGTTTCATTAAGACGGATTATATATAAGGGTGTTTCATTAAGACGGATCAAAGTCAGAAGAAAAATAAATCAGTGTTATTGGTGAAAAATTATTTATTTTTCTATTGGATCATGTTATTTAAGTCATGGCATGTGAAAAGTAATATCGCCCAAATGTCCGCCAAATCTGAAAGAAAAAGAAAAAATATCATGAGACGCTTAAAATTAATTCACATTTAAAATCGGCCCAAGTTTTTGGAAGACCATTTAGAACCGTAATTTCTATTCTAATACTTTCTCCTCTTGGACTTCTCGCCTGTGGAACTCTATTTCAGATTCTTGTTTTCGTGTCGACTACGATTTTCAACATTTTAATTACAGCGACCTCTTCGCTCTCCCTGAATGTTCTTTTATATATTTTTCACTTCCTTCAGTAAAGTCTTCTCAGTTTCTTTTGTTCTAAGTAACACCTTGCGTCTTAGTGGCTTTATCGCCCTGATGAAGTTGAAATAGGTTCTATTGTAGCGGGTGGATGACAGAATGTGATCTGGGGGAGGTAGCAGAGGGGAGGAACTTGTTGAGAGCTGCAAAGGATAGAAGGAGGTGGAGAGCCATGATCGCCAACGTTCTGAAAATAGAACCTATTGTATTGTATTGTATTGTTCCTTCTCTCTCACGTTTTGCATTTGGAACACCTCTCCAGGTTTCTTCCTTTTTTGTCAAATACTATGCATAAAATTTAAATGCAACGTCCATCGTCATCTTGTATCTTTTTGATAACCTGTTTTTTATTGCACTTTCAATTTAATTACCTTTCCTCTGTTTCCTTTCACCCCCAGTAACACCTTGTGCGTTAATGGCTTTATTACTATGCTTGAGGGGAAATGATTAAAAAAAAAAAAGTATGAATAACATGAAAATCAAAATTTCCTACAGAAGATAGTGTGAAGAAAAGGCTAAGTATAAATTACAAGAATGCATTGTCATCAATGAAAAGCATGAGCCTAAATTGCGAATTCGCAGGTCGGGAACACTAGAATCAAGCAGACGCAGAAGTTTAAATATCTGGGAAGCGTCTTGACAGAGGACGGTAAATGCGACACTGAGATCTGTAGACATATTGGTATGGCCAAGGACGCATTCCAAAAGCTGGGCAGAGGATTGCGAGACAGGATGATTTCTTTGGTAACAAAGAAAAGAATTCTGACCTGTTACACGATATCTGTCCTTTACGACAGCGAATGTTGGACGATTTTCTCAAAGATGAAGAAGAGACTCGAGGCGACGGAGACGTGGTCCTACAGAAGGATGCTAAGGATATCATGGACCGAGCGTGTGAGTACCGATGATGTCTTAGAGAAGATGGAAACAAGGAGAAGGCTTATAATTAACATCAGGAAGAAACAGCTGAAATTTCTGGGGTACATAATAAGATGGGCCTCACGGGTCAAATAGATGGAAAGTGTAACAAGAGAAATCAACGCATGAGATACCTAGCGGGCGAGCAAGTGGATGACAGAATGTGGTTTGCGGGGAGGTAGAAGAGGGAAGGAACTTGTTGAGAGCTGCAAAGTATAGAAGGAGGTGGAGAGCCATGATCGCCTACGTTCGGAAAAGACATGGTACATAAAAAGAAGAAATTTTATTAAATTTCGTTGTTTTTTAAATTTTCATTAGTTCGCTTATATAAAAATGCTAAAAGTAATTTTATTTGAATAGTAATAGTAGTAGAAAAGAAATTGTTGGAGTAGAAATTACTCCAACAGTTTCTTTTCTCGCACATCACGCCTGTGAAACTCTCATCCGTTTACTTGCTTCCTAGACCTTCAAAAGATATAAATGCAACGTCAATTGCCATCTTCTTGAATCTCATCATCTTTTATCGTTTCTTCAGTCTCCCAATACACAGTTTTTTCTCTCACTTTCACTCTCTGTAGCCCTCTGCGTACTAGTGGCATTCCCACCTGGATTAGTTTGAAATGATTAAAACCTAACTATATTTTCTCTTATAATTTTCTTAATATTCAGTATTATGACGCTTTTCCCTTTCATAAGACTTCAGTTTTTCTCGGTGATAATGAATGCTTAGTCAATTTAATTTCAGATTAAGTGGAGACTTGATCTAACCAGTAGGCTTAGAAGGATGCCTAGAATGCCATGGAAGGAACATGCAAGAAACGAGAAAGTTTTAATAAAAAACGAGGATCAAAAAGGCCATTTGTACTTAGACTCAGAAAGAAATAGTTGACATTTCTGGGATACGGAATGCTTCCATCAGTTGAAATGATGCTGGATAAATTCTGTGGCTTCAGATGCAAACTACTTAGAAGAAGATTAAATGCCAAATGTGTTGTAGTTTTCTTTTTATAACACCAGTCCAGATACTTTTTGATCAGACGTCATATATTGCTTCTGTCCAAACTGAAAATCTCTTGTTACTGAATTTAAACAGATGTGATGAGGTTGAGTTAGTGATAGAAGCTCAGAATCACACTTCAGTAGGGAATTTGATTAGTTATCCTGGCCTGTCTTGTGCATTCTTTGCAAAGATCTTCATACTTTCCTCAGTGATATTCATGTACTCTCTCTTCTACAGGAAAATTAATTCAATATCATGGACATTTTCAAACAACCAGACCAAATGACAAAAAACCGGAGACTGGACAGTTAACATGATTCCAGCTGGAAAGTTGAGATGATATTCTAAATTTAATGTCAAACTCTAATGTCAAACAGACACATTATGAGGAAAGGTGGTTTGGTAAATTTGATACTCACAGTATATATTGAAGTTTGTGTAAATGGATAGAAGATAAAGTGTGGAGATAGTAAAAGTACAAATATTTCTTAAGAGCTACAAATATAGGAAGTTGGAGAGAACTTTGATCGCCCACGTCCTGAAGGGACAGGGAACATCTAAGTAGATGATTTCTTTACACAAAAAAAATTATTATTATTTATTATTATTATTACTATTTTTTTTGTTGTTTTTTACGCTATTCCTTTTCATTAGACCTAATTTTGATTTGTTTTCGTTTTTCTTATTTCCTTCTCTTTTTATACAGTTATATTTATAGATTATTATCCTTCTTTCAATATTTCTTACAATCTACATTTTTATTATTATTATTTCTTCCTTTGACTTCTGTTATATACACATTTCATTCCGGCTCCCAACCAGAAACCTCAGGTCAGAAATTACTTTATGACATTTTCCACTGGACTGTCTAAAGATATCAATGAGAAGAAATATGACGAGAATTCGGAAAAGGAAAATGAACTCAGACCTAGGATAGCTTAGATCCGAAGAATAATTAGAAGTCAAATATCAACGAAAGGCATAAGGCTATCTCGGTTCAGAAAGAGATATAGTATTGCATGTAAATGTGGTAATGGTATAAAAGCAATATGACAGTCAAGCCAACATCTGTTGAGCTGACAAGGTCTATTCCAGAGAGTACCGTACTTCATAAGAATATGGCGTCGCCGATAGGATTCCTAACCACGGTGTGTTTTTATTTTAATCCTGCACCTTTTCTAGGCTTCTGTGTGCGTGTGTCCTTTTTCAGCACGACTTCTCTATCATGTTTGTCCCTTCGCTTGTTTTTCTGTTCTTCATTATCATTTTCGAGCATTACTGACATATCCTCGTCTTTCATTCTAAGCCTTTTTCTCCATGTTCATTAGTCTAATTATTTCTTTCAAAATTCTTATTTCTTTTTTTTTTTTTTTTTTTTTTTTGACAGTTGCTATCTTGTACTGACTCGATTTCCTCCATCTTTGTTTTTCGTCATTTTTTAATTTCTTTTGCAACTTTGCCTCTGGTCATTTTGTCTTCCCCTCCATTTCTTTCTTCATCTCCTCATTTAATCTCTTCTTTTTCATCGTTATTTTGAACTGTCTTTTTGCGTTTGTTTTCTTTCTTTCTTTCTTTGCGACTTTTTCTTTCGTTTTTCTCCATTCTTCCTTTCTCTTTTCCTCGCCTGTACTTTTCCATTCTGATTTGTTTTTTTCTTTCTTTCTTTCTTTCTTTCTTTTCCTACATTTACCTTCTTTCTTTCTTTCTTTCTTTCTTTCTTTCTTTGCATTCCAACGTAGCATCCTTCTGCCTATTTACTCTCTTCATATCTTTTTTTCTTCTTTTTCTCTTCGAGATCAGTTTTCAGTTTATGCGCCTTCATTATTAGCTTTCTCAAGAGTGTTAGTACGTAAGTGAATGTAATGGATTCGACTGGAATTCGAACTCGGCTCTCCGATTCCTCAATCCAAGCCGCTATCCATTACTCCACCATGCCTCCCTCTTTCTTCTCCCTCCAGCTATGGGTAAATACTGGGTTCTATAGCCTGGGATGGCAACTGGTCTAGGAGAAGGAAAACTCTGAATTCAAACCTGCTCTTAGAGGAGGGTGAATGGAGTCTCTCTGAGCCTTGGTTGGCAATCCATTTAGTGATAGTGTCACGATAAAAACACCCTTGATAGCCCTAGCGAAGCATCAAAAATTCAGCTATTTGACAAGATTATGAACTACACCAATTAAACTATTGGTGAGTTCAATCTCGACTGAGGCCACAAGATGTGTCTGTGTGAGATTAGCCTTTTTTTTCTTTTATTCTATCCTCAGTTTCCTTTTGGTCTTTCATTTTTATTTTTTATTTTATTTTTCTTTCTATTTTTCTTCTATTTTCTCTTCTTTCCAATTTGTGCATTTACTTTATTTTTTACATTACTTAGATTCTTTATACTTCGTCTTAAAATTATCTTGTGCTTTTCTTCTTTTTTCCACTTATTCCTCTCCTTTCACTGCTTGACCGCCTCCTCCTCCTCCACCAACACCATCCTACCCCCCCCCCTCCTCCTCCTCCCCCCCTCCTCCTCCCCCTCCTCATCCTCCCCTCCCCCCCCTCCCCCCTCCTCCCCCCTCCTCCTCCTCTTCTTCCTCCTCCTCTTCTTCCTCCTCCTCTTCTTCCTCCTCCTCTTATTCCTCCTCCTCGTTCTTCTTCTTCTTCTTGTCTGTTTTGTTTTATAATCACAAATTATTTTTTTCCTAACATCCCCCCACCTTTTTTAAATATTCTACCATCTTTAATACCATTCCGGTATACATTCCTTCCTTTATTTCCTGAATAGAGATCAAAATTATTTTTCAAAAAAAAAAAATCGTTTGTATGAGATTCTTAAATTGAACGGACAATATAATCGTCTATCGATTGGCTTCCAAAATTGACCCAAGTTTATTTTTCCCTTTCAACATCCGAATTGATTTGCCACGCAAACACTTACCCCGATGTCTTTTCGTCAGCCGAGATATGCTTTTTATAGATGGCCAAATGCCAAATTACCGTCAAAAATGATGCTCGATAGACGGGATTGAATGTCGTTTGAAAACAACCTTCATCAATACGGATGTAATAGATTGTATCTTGAACTAATGGTTTAGGGCCTATGATAATTTAGTACTATACTTTTTAATCCCTACTAGGGATAGTTTAAGATAAACATGAAAGTATACTCATATACTTGAACACAGGGATCATCTGTCAAGATTTATATATAGTAGAGTCATCGCAGCTAAATCTGACATCTCCTTTCTGGAGGTAAACACTTTATCATTCCTTCTGTTATCTGTTCTGACATTCTTTCAACACAAATCATTAGGTATATACCTTGTGAATGCTATATTCTTCCAAAACTACAGCCGAAAGGTTGCCTTTCTGTGCTTTTTCTATGAATATTTTCGTGTTAATTATTCCGTTGAACTCTGCGCTATGATACGTAGACTTTTTTTTAATTTAAGCTCAGTACTAGACTGGTGTC